>CAUYRT010030076.1:0-20062 GCA_963574885.1 Lepilemur ruficaudatus
CAGACCCAGGGCAGAATTTGCAAACCCTTGATAGGCATATGAGTGGCTGAAGGAGAATTTTGTCATCGAGATCTCACTGAGCCTGATCAAACTAAAAAGCTTCTGCACAGCCAAAGAAACTGTCACGAGAGCAAACAGACAACCTACAGAATAAGAGAAAATTTTCTCATGCTACACATCTGATAAGGGGCTGATAACTAGAATCTATATAGAACTCAGGAAAATCAGCAAGAAAAAAAATCAAACAATTCTATCAAAAAGTGGGAAAAAGACATGAACAGAAACTTTTCCAAAGAAGACAGAATAATGGCCAACAAACATATGAAAAAATGCTCAACATCTCTAATCATCAGGGAAATGCAAATCAAAACTGCAATGAGATATCACTTATTTCCAGTGAGAATGGCCTTTCTCAAAAAGTCCCAAAACAATAAATGTTGGCATGGATGCGGAGAGATAGGAACACTCATACACTGCTGGTGGGACTGCAAATTAGTGCAACCTCTGTAGAAAGCAATATGGAGATACCTTAAAACAATACAAGTAGATCTACCATTTGATCCAGCAATCCCATTACTGGCCATCTACCCAAAAGAACAAAAGACACTCTATAAAAAAGACATCTGCACTAGAATGTTTATAGCAGCACAATTCACAATTGCAAAGTTGTGGAAACAACCCAAGTGCCCATCAATACATGAGTGGATTAATAAAATGTGGTATATATATACCATGGAGTAGTATTCAGCTATAAGAAACAATGGTGATATAGCACCTCTTGTATTTTCCTGGATAGAGCTGGAACCTATTCTACTAAGTGAAGTATTCCAAGAATGGAAAAACAAGCACCACATGTACTCACCAGCAAATTGGTTTCACTGATCAACACCTAAGTGGACATATAGGAATAACATTTATCAGGTGTTGGGCAGATGGGAGGGGGGAGGAGGGGATGGGCATATACATACATAATGAGGGCAATGCGCACCATCTGGGGGATGGTCACGCTTGAAGCTCTGACTTGGGGGGCGAGGGCAATATACATAACCTTAACATTTTACCCCCATAATATGTTGAAATAAAAAAAAAACCTCACTGAGATACAATTCCATCCATCAATTTGTCATAGATTAAGACTTCTGAAAAGGACCATCTTTCTAAACCCTCATGTACACTGCAGAGAGTATGATGCCAGGAAATGAATAATTCCCAACTCTTCTTGTTTGGTTACTGGCCAGTGTGTCTGGCTTAGCTGAGTACATGCCTTCTGAAGCAAACCTTATGATTATTCAGCATTTATAGTCCAGGTCATCCTATTTACGTGAGCATTATTACCTTTCTTTTATTTTTCCTGTAAAAAATCCTTCTTTTCATTCTTTCCTACTTTCTCTTTCCTCATTCTTCACTTTTCTAGTCTAAAGTGCCTTGAAAAACTTGTTTACATGGTGGTGAGGAGGAAAACATTTGCTTAGGGTATCCTAGGAACCTTGACCTTGGTGCATTATGGATAAATCATTTTCCTACAGTGGGAAGTGGACAATTGCAGACAGAACCACATTGACTCACATTCTCCTCCTACTTCCATTCGAGTGAGCACCAAGTATGCACTATGGCCTGAGATTTCAAGGTTGGTTTAATGGCGAGATAGGTTTTTCAATCAGGTTTTCCATTGGTTTTGAGTTCACAAGGCAGTCGTGGCTTGTTCTCAAAGTTTGCTTAGGTGAACTGCATCTGAACCCCTGGGGTTGTTAAAACGCAGATTCTGGCTGTGCTCAGAGGAATGAGTCAGAATCTCTGTAGGTGATCTGCGTTGTTGACAAGCTCCTTAGATGATTCTTATGTACCCTTAAAGTTTTGAGGGTCATTGCTGGAAGGAAAAGGATTCTAGAACAGAGACTGCAAAGGAGGTGTGCCAAGCTTGCTAAAGTTGGTTTTGTTGTTGCAGTTTTAGCTTGCATATCAGGAGGTTTTGTATTTAAATTCTCTAAAAAAGAAAAAATAAAGAACACTATCAACATATAAGAGGAATGATTGTCATCTATATGCCCACTTATAAGTATCGTGAATCATTTTTAGGAATCTAAACAGAATGTCTGTAGAACATCCTTATAATGATTCTGAGACTCTTATGACTATTTTGACTTTAAGATGGGTAATAAGGAAGAAACTGTCAAACAATGTAGAAGGAAATACATTTCTTTATAGACAATCTTCACATTTGCCATATGTCTCTTTTAAAAAGTTCACATAGGCCAGGCCCAGTGGCTCATGCCTATAATCCTAGCACTCCGGGAGGCCGAGGCGGGCAGATCGCTCAAGGTCAGGAGTTTGAAACCAGCCTGAGCAAGAGGGAGACCCCGTCTCTACTGAAAATAGAAACAAATTAATTGGCCAACTAAAAATATACAGAAAAATTAGCCGGGCATGGTGGTGCATGCCTGTAGTCCCAGCTACTCAGGAGGCTGAGGCAGAAGAATTGCTTGAGCCCAGGAGTTTGAGGTTGCTGTGAGTGAGGCTAACGCCACAGCACTCACTCTAGCCAGGGCAAGAGAGTGAGACTGTGTCTCAAAAGATAAAAAAAAATAAAAAAATAAAAAAAATAAAAATTTCATATAACCATTCATGTCCTCTAGTCTCTTATCATTTCTCAATATTAAGAATAATTTATACTCATTAGTATAAATTTTGCTATATTTTTATATGATAAATATAGTACTATTCTAATATTGCACATGGTGAAAAATACTGCATAAGATACCTATTCCCCCCCAAATTAGGAGAATTGGTGTTTTTATTCAAGCTTCTTGATTTAAAATACCTTCTTGGTCCATAATTCAGGCCTCACAAAATTTCACCAAAAGAAATACCCAAAGAACTGTCACCATGAATGACTGTTTAGTGTACAGCATGTACTCTCATTTATTAGGAAGTGATTTACGGGATTTTACTTCTGCATCTATCACACTAACATAACCAACACTCTAGAAAGGGGTGAGTAAAGGAACTTATTTTCATATCTAGATAGAAATTTTATTAGGGATACAGCATTAGGATTTTTATGGCAAGTAGTGGATAGAACACAAGAACAAGGCTCTTTCTGAGCCCAGCAGGAAAGAGTATTTGCAGAAATGATCAAGGACAAGGTGGCTTCCTGGAAAATGTTGGCAGAAGACTGGGCCTTGCTTCTGGGAAAGGCCAAGTGCTAAGTAAGCATCAATATGCTGATCCAGGCGAGAAGAAACCTGCACGAGAAAGACTCGGTTCTTAGGTCAGAATAGTTTCTGCTTCAGAATTCAATCCTGTCACCCAATTCTTCTCTCCTTCGGCTTTCTTTTCTGTAAAATGGAGACAGTGTTTATCCCATGGGAAAGCTGTTATGAGAATGGATTCGCTTTATAGAATGAGCATGATTTCTGGAACCCATAAAGATATAAAATTTAGACCTCAGGGAGATTTCCTTTGCTCTATGAATGGCTAAATTTGGATAGCTGGGATGGGATCTTGATATGTTTCCTTTTTAAAACAATTTTCCCTCATTTCAGCCATCATCTGCCCTTCTTGAAAGGCACCAAAGGTTTCTCTTGCCTTGGGCACATGCTGTCATGAAACACGATGGATAGCTCAATGCTTATGCTTAATACTACGTAACAGTGGCAGAGGCTCAGGCATCGATGCACATCAGAAGATAAACTTCATAAGTGCAAGGGCTTTTGTCTGCTTTTCTCACAGCTGTAGCCCCAGAACCTTGAACAGATGGGAGTTCAATAAATACTTGCTGAAAGAATAAATCAATGTCAGACATCTGGGCTTCTGTTTCATCCTTCCTTTCTACTGTTCCCAACTAAGAGATTCTCTTCATGTTGCAACTTTCCTACCCTTGCTCTCTTGGTCCAAAATATTCACCCTTCTAGGCTCTGTCTCCCCCTCACTTCAGAGTTTTTTCCTTAAGTAAACAATAATTAACTTTCAATAGCTTAATAACTTGGAAACAGTGCAGTTTCTTTGATTTAAGAAGCATTGTTCCCATCCCCCATACTAAAATAAATTTTGAGAAAAGATGGAGATGGTTTGGCACTGGGGAAGGAGGGAATGAGGAAGTTGTTATTTTGGGGTACATTAATTATTTGTACAAAATGGCAAATCTTAGTTAAATCTGGCTAAGTAGGAAGTAGGTACATGAAATGGATGTCTGTTGGAACCTTGATCTTCAAATTAACCAGCTAGGCAGGGTTAGTTGGACTGAGGAAGGGTGATTATGTGGCTAAGTCCTAAGTCACTGAGGAAGAATGGATAAGGGACAAGGGAAGGCTGGCAGATGGAGCTGGAATTTGTCTGCTGGCAATAGATCAGCGGCTCCCAAACTGAGTGTGCCTCAGAGTCATCTGGAAGGCTTGTTAAAACACAGATTGCTGAGCCCATCTCCAGAGTTTAGGCTTTAGATCTGGGATGAGGCCTGATAATTTGCATTTCTAACTCAACCAGGGATCGATGTTGCTGTTCTGGGGACCACATTTTGAGAACCATTGAAAAAGAGAGTGTGCATGAAGATACACCAACAATTATCTTGCGGTCCTCAACTTAGTTTAGTTATCTGCCACAGGTTGAGGCTATGTTCAAGGGCAAACAAAAACTTTCTCTCTCAACCGCCTCAATAAGTTCCACAGTTTAACAGGCAAACTCACATAAAAGGAAGAAGTTAAAACTGCCCCATTTCCCCTTCTAGTAAAGACATTTGTACTTCACAGCTGCAATCACCTTGAATAGCAGAGGCCAGAAGGCTTTCCGGGCCTTACTGAAGCCACCTCATTGAGTCACACAAACATGCTGCTAATTCACTGTCCTGGCCAGCACATCTGAAAACAAATGGCCCCATTATAGGCCCTTTCGTGAATATACAGCGTATGGCCTCTAAATTGGCCGAGGAGCTGGCTATGCCAGGGACAAATAACGTACATAAATCACAAATCCGAGTGAAGAAATGAGGTGTTTTTAATCAATAGCATCCAACAGAGTGTGTTGAGCTTAATTGAATCCAGGTAGATAAGAAAGTGGGCACAAGGGCTCAAAGTTTGCTGGAACACAGTTTTATTTTGAACCACCAAGAGACTTAGAAACAAAATAATAATGATGAAAGGAGCCCTCAAGAGACTTAATGATGTTCTCATAATAGGTTAAAAGTGTGTGTGTGTGTGTGTGTGTGTGTGTGTGTGTGTGTGTGCATGTTTACAATTTCTGCCATAAAATTATGGCAACCACAGCACAAGCATTTTGGAAAAATAAAAGAGAATAGGAAAAAAAAACTATTATCCTACCTCTCTCACATAACTGTCAATAGCATTTCCTTCTTGTGGTTTTCCTTCCATATGTTTTTATAAAGTGTACTTAGATTTTAAATGTATTTTTAAAGCTTATATTTGTATAATAAGCACAGTGACTAAAAGCATGGTCTTTGGAGGCAGACAGACTTGGGTTCAAATCCTCCAGACATTTCCATCTTTGAGTTTTGCATTTGTTGAATGAGGCCGGTAAACCTGGTTCCCAGCGATGCTGTGTGGGTTCAGTGACATTCTCACCGCTGGCTCAGCCCTGGGCCCAGTGACATGTAAGCACTCAGTAAATAGTGGCGTAATTTGCTGTTTTCACTAAAAAATTAGTCAACTTTTCACAGTCCTAATAATTGGGAAGTTCTTAATGGCCAGAAGTATACCTATTTTTATTCTACGCATTTGGCAAAATTTCATTCTGTAAATTGTTCGGCGTTTCGGTAGCTGTTCTCCAGAAAATCTTCCTTGAGCTTTTTGTTACCTGGGTTTTCCACAGAGATTAGACTCATCAAAGAGGAATCAAAGCCAAAACAAACGAGTGACTGTTTGGGCCTGGACTGAGAGATTGGTTCAGTTGCTCTTATGCCAGAGTGTGTGGCTTTGTTCCAAGACCTCAGATTATAACCACACCCTTGTGGGTACCACATGCAGCCATTTTGGTAATCTAGATATGGTTTGCTAAGGAAATGAGTGAGACACCATGGATGGAGAGGTGTAGATCTCTCACCCCTCCTGGGAAAACAACCCCACTCTCAAACCTGCACAAATTTACATCTGCACCCTAGACCTCTTGTTTCTGCTCCAAACCTGTTTATCCAGCTGCCAAGTCAACCTCCACCTGGAGTCCTCATGTGAACCTCGAACTTAGTATGTCTGCATCATATTTTCAGCCTGCTGGAAGGTCACCACACTGTCCTGAGTTTTACAGCTGCCCCATAAACAAAGGGACTAACCTTATTAGATAGCAACTTCCAGCCCACAGAGTTAAGAAAAGAGCCCCTCAATGGGGACCTTGGTTTTGCTTGTCAGATAAACAGATCCTTGATTCTTTAGGACAGTTACAGGTAACAGTAGGCAGACTAGCCAATTAGTTCATTTACTCCTTAAATTTTTTTTTTTTTTTTTTTTTTTTACTCCTTAAATTTGATGAAACCATTTTGTACACTCTCTTATATTACTGGTTGGAGTGTTAATTGGTAAGATACTATGAAGGACAAATACACAAATACTTTCCCCCAGCAATTCCAATGCTAGGACTTTATTCCACAGATATATTTCTACATGTAATAGCTAACATATGTGCAGTTTTCCAAATATTATTTGTGCTGGCAAAAAAATTGGAAACAATAAAGATGTATAAAAGAGTCTTGTTAAGAAATTATTGCTCACCTATATAGTAGAATACATATGTAGCTGTAGAAAAAGAATGAGGGCATTGCTGTATATTTATACATTAAGTGAAAAAAACAAAATGCAGATTACCAGTAAATGAATAAACAAGTTGTGGTACATTCATATAATGGAATACTCGTTTATAATAAAAAGGAATGAACTATTGATACATGCTACAACATAGATGACTACCAAATACTGTGTTCCCATTTGTGTAAAAAAATGGGGGAAGAATATATCCATGCGTTTGCTTGTATACTGTATATGTACAGAAGGATACACAAGAAACTTTTACCTAGATTGTCTATGGGAAGGGAATTGGGTACCTGGCAGACAAGAGTACGAGGGAGATATTTTACCATGTTTTTATACTTTTTATATTTAAAAATGTGAAATATATTACATACTCAAAATAAAAATAGAATAGCCTATAACTATGTCTAGACATTACATATAGTTTTTCTCTCTTGCTATTTTCTTTTTGGTTTTGATCCAGTTTTTAAAATTCCACTTATTTAGCCTATGTACATAAATGAAAAGAAAATGATTTTTAAGATTATGTCATTTGCAAAAGTAAACAAGTATGTAGGAGTTTTAAAGCTAGAATATTTTTGTGAGTTTCTAGTTTAATTCTACTGTGGTGTCAGACTAACTGCTCTATATGATTTCTGGCCCTCGCAATTTGTTGAGACTTGCTTTACAGTCAATTTGGTAAATGTTTGTTGTGTATGAAAAGAACATGTACTCTGCAGTCAGGTATAGTGTTTGGTGTATATGTCAATTTGTTCAAGTTTGTTTATCATGTTCAAATCCTGTTTATCTCTGGGATTTTTTTTATCTGCATGTTTCATCACTTTCTGAAAGAGGCATGTTTAAAACTTTTATTATAGTTATGGATTTGATGTTTTTTCTCTTTTTCAGTTTTTGCTTTATATATTTCGAGCTTATATTACTTGGTACATGTACATTTTGAATTGTTATGTCTTCCTGGTGGATTGACCTTTGATCATTTAGGAACTGTCTCTATCTTTAGGAAATGTCTTTATCTTCTTGCTTTAAAGTCCTTTTTGCATGATATTGTAATACTATAGCTACACCCTCTTGCTTTTGGCTAGCTTTGCATAAGTTTTTAAATGCTTTCACTTTCAGTTTTTTTGTGTCCTTATATTTAACATGTATGTCTTTTTTTTTTTTTTTTTGAGACAGAGTCTCACTCTGCTGCCCGGGCTAGATCGAGTGCCGTGGCGTCAGCCTAGCTCACAGCAACCTCAAACTCCTGGGCTCAGGTGATCCTACTGCCTCAGCCTCCCGAGTAGCTGGGACTACAGGCATGTGCCACCATGCCCAGCTAATTTTTTCTATGTATTTTTAGTTGTCCAATTAATTTCTTTCTATTTTATAGTAGAGACGAGGTCTCACTCTTGCTCAGGCTGGTTTCGAACTCCTGACCTTGAGCGATCCGCCTGCCTTGGCCTCCCAGAGTGCTAGGATTACAGGCATGAGCCACCGTGCCCAGCCCGTTAACATGTATGTCTTTATGAAAACTTGCTCCATCATTAGGGAAATGCAAATTAAAAACATGCTGTGATATCACCACATGCAACACATTTGTCATAATGGCTAAAACTGGAAATAATAAAAAAAGCAAGTGTTGGTGAGCATATGGAAGAACTGGGACTGATTGTGAGAGTATACAATCACTTTGTAGAACAGTTTATCAGGGTATTTACCCAAAAGAAATGAAAGAATATATCCATATGAGGATTTGAACACAAATCTTCATAGCAACTCTGTTTATAATAGCCCCAAAGTGGAAACAACTAAAACGTCCATCAACAGGTAGTATATCCATACAATGGAGTACTCCCCTGTAATAAAAGGGAATAAACTATACACAGTACAGTATAGATGGATCTCAGAATAATTCTGTTGAATGAAAGAAGCCAGACCAAAAAAAAAAAAAAAGAGAGAGACAGATACATTGTATGATTCCATTTACATAAAATTCTAGAAAATGCAAACTGTCCACAGTGACAGAAAGCAAATTAGTAGTTACCTGGTGAAGGAGGTGAAGAATTAAGAAGAGGCATGAGGAAAATTTGTGATTCTAGTGATAGTTTTGTGGGTCTATACATGTGTTAAAACTTATCACATTGTACACTCCAAATATGTGCACTTTATTGCCTGTTATCACACTTAATAAATTTGTTAAAAAAATAAAATGTCTCTTGCATGTAGTATATAATTTTCTAATGTACAAAATGGCCTTTTTATTTTAATTGGAGAATTTAATCTGTTCACATTTAATATAGTCACTAATATATTTGGGTTTAAATGTATAATCCTTCTGTGGGTTTTGTTCTATTTTCCCCACCTGTTTCTTGTTGCCATAGAGGTTGCAACAATACATGCTTGACTTATTAAAATTCTAATATTAATTAGTACTTTCACCATTTCCTAATGTAAGGATAATAAACACATGAGCTCCATTTAATTCTCCCACCTTTTGTGTATCATTGACATGTATTTGAATTCTATGTATATTTGAAACTTCACATTATTATCATTATTATATTTATATTATACAGTCACTATCATTTAGATTTACCCCCATGTTAACCCTTTTGGCACACGTCATTGCTTTTAGTACTTCTGATGTTTTGTATTTCCATCTGGGATTGCTTTTATTCTACCTGAAGAACTCTCTTTACTTTTTTTTTAGTATGGCTCTGCTGGTAATAAATTCTCTTGGTTTTTGTTTATCCAATGAAGTCTTCACTTCTTCTTCTGGATATTTCCACTTGGTAGAAAATTCTTGATTGGTAGTTGTTTTCTTTTCAGCACTTAGAAGATGTTACTGCGTTGGTTTTTGTATTTCATTTTTTCAATTGAGAAATCAATTATCAGTCTTATTATTACACTTTTAGAAGGTAATGTGTCTTTTTCCTGGATGTTTTAAAGATTTTTCTCCTTGATTTTTAGCAGTTTTACTATGATGTGTCTAAGTTTGATTTCCTCTGCAATGATTCTGATGGGAGTTTTTAGAGCTTTATGAATCTGTGACTTTAGTATTTTTGTCAATAATACTTGTCCTTAAAGATTACTTCTGTTCCCATTTTGTCTCTCCTCGTTTGAGACTTCAGTTTACGTATGTTGGATCTGTTTCCTTATGTCTCAACACACTTACCTGGAGAAGCCTTTTTTTATGTAAACAGTTACAAACAAAAATCACTCAATATTTACAGGTGTTCTTTTAGGTGATTAGGCTGCTTCATCAGTAGATGGTGATTATGTCAGAAAGGAAACTGACATGATGATATGTAAGGGCTGGGGAGAGGATATGTCTTAAAGAGACACTGAAGACATTGAGGAACCCTTCTCTATGCTTGCCGCTAGAACCATCAAGCATTAAGTCATCTAATAAATATTCTTCTGTCTTCAGAGGAATTTTCCAAGTTAAATGGATTTGAGACTCCCCTGTGAGGAAGAAATGTTAAGTTCCACAGCTTGTTAATAAGGGGAAGACTTCTCTTTGTAGTCACATTTTCACGTGTTGAATCCACATTACAGAAGTTATACATTTATGGCATGCCTATCTACAAGAAGGGATGGAAAATGTGAGAAATTCTAAAACCTAAGACTACAGGCTGAAGAACTGAGGAATTCATTCCAGACTTTATGGCTGAAAACACGTACGCATGTATGTATATGAACGGATGGAGAAATATATATACACACATGGATGGAGATGTTCAGATATACAAATATCTAATATACAGATATATAAAATCTACTACAGATTCATTTTGTAGCTTTTTTTTTTTTTTTTTTTTTTGAGACAGAGTCTCACTCTGTTGCCTGGGCTGTAGAGTGCCGTGGCATCAGCCTAGCTCACAGCAACCTCAAACTCCTGGGCTCAAGCGATCCTCCTGTCTCAGCCTCCCAAGTAGTTGGGACTACAGGCATGCGCCACCATGCCCGGTTAATTTTTTCTATATATTTTTAGTTGGCCAATTAATTTCTTTCTATTTTTTTAAGTAGAGACGGGGTCTCGCCCTTCCTTGCTCAGGCTGGTTTCGAACTCCTGACCTTGAGCGATCCGCCCGCCTCGGCCTCGTAGCTTTTTAAATTTGAGTGTACTTTACTGAAAGTATCCAAGAATGCATCTCAGAATAAACCTTAGTTTGCTTTTATGTGTTCAACTCCAGGAACTACTCATTCTTGAACTAGCCCTGTGTTTTTCATACCTTATCCCACACAGTGATCTAATTCTTTGATAGTGACATCATTCAGAGCCAGTTTTTCTACATACAACAAATTTTAAAACCTTGATTTTTTTTTAATAGTACACTGCCCTAACCTTGTAGTTTAGAAGGTTTGCAGTGAGGGGCGGAGGTACCATTCTTCCACTGCTTACCTGGTGTAAAATCATTTCTAGTCCTGAAACAATGGCTATTTTGCAAGGTTTCATTATACCATGTGCTTGTGCGTACATGTCAGATTTAAGCAACATGTCAGATTCAGAGAAACCTCAAGAGTCCCCCAAACTTCTTTAAATACTTATAGACAAGGTTTTTCCTTGAGTCCGCTTTAAAATCCTTCCAATCATTTTGGCTGCTGGCCATACCAGCAGATAGTGAATGAATTTTCATTTAGGGTGGAAAGCCAGGGAGAAGCTTCCTGGGGCTCTTTGGTTTCCTAGCACAGCTGCTGGTGTAGATCATGGTGCTGACTGTTCTGCTTGGAGATTCTTGTGAATCTTTGCCAGTTAGAGCTGGAAAGGTGCCCAGGACCATACAGCCCAGCCCCATCAGTTTACATGTCATGAAGCTAAGACTCAGCCCAGTTAACCAATGTGCTTGAATGCAAACAGCTGGCAAATGGCCAAACCTAGGACTGTGCCACTAAGTTTTCACTCTTCTTTTTCTTTGTTCTTTTAGACACATCTATTATAAAGAAATGGAGAAGTGTTGTGGTTAAAATACTTGAAGTAGAAATGAGGAAACCTAATGTCTAGCTAGCACGAAATGGTAAAAAATCACAATATTTAAAATGCATTGTCTTCTCCATCTGACCTTCTCCTACTGTTATAATTTTTCTTTTCAAGATCACGCTCAGGTCTCCTCATCCCAGAAGCTTCCTAAGCATTCCTGGGCTGAGTTAATAACTCTCTCCTCTTTCCTCACAAGGAACTGTGCACATTCCTGTAGTTAGTCCTTATCATATTGCACTATACTTATTCAATTATGCATCTACCCTCCTCCCACCCACCCACTGGACCAAGCTGCTCAGGATCAGCAACATCATCTTTGACTTTACTCCCTAGGGCTTGGCAGAGAGCCAGGCACTTAGTGTGCTCTCAGTCAACGTCTGATGAGTGAATGAATGAACCAACCACTCTCTCACAGTCTTGCACTGTGAGTGAATCTTATGCTTTACTGGACATAAAAATCACCTGGAGTTGCTGGCTTAAAATGCAGCTTTCCAGGCCACAAGTGCTACTAATTCAAGACCAGGATAGGGTCCAGGAATTTGCATTTTTATTAAGTAGCTGATGATTTGATGCACATTGTCCAGAGGTCACACTTGGCAAGTTCTACTCTATGATTAGTTCTGCTTCTTAGTCCCAATGTCACATCACAACTATCTGTTGATCTGAATAAAAACATAGAGCTTCTCTACCCACCCCCTCCCACCAGCCCATCACCACCATTCTGACTCCCCAGTATGGGTACCAACATTTGAAACAAACCCCAAGACTCCCTTCTAGTAAAATTTGTGACAATAAATAAGACGATATTTATAAACCATTTAGAGCTCTTTAGAAGAAGGGTACCTTAGCTCACTAAGGAAATATTATCATGACATGAAGCTAGCATCATGAAAATTATCTTGGACATGTCATATTTGGTCTGAGACTCAAAGGCAGAACAAAATGAAACCCACACACCATACCTGCATGGATACGGAGCCTGTGTGAGCTCTTGCCCTGGCTCTGTTCTTATTCACAGACGGATTTCCTCCTTCACTAGGACCAGAGTAGAGATGAAGAGGGTTGATTTGGACACTGGTGTACTAAACATTCTTTTCAGACTGGAGTTCTAGATCAGCAAACTTAATAGCTGATGTTTACATAACTTTTAAAAATCCTAAGTAGTACACCCTGCCTGCACACTATTTCATATGTATGCATGTTTTTTAAAAAATTTATGAATTTAAGCAACTTCACAGGAGAAAGAACTGAAGGAGGCAGTTATTAATATTAAACTACCTCTTCTCTATGACTACTGAAAGGATTTCTGATCCTTGTAGTATATTTCCACATAGATTGTTATATATTTGTATTTGGTTCCTCATACTATTTTTTGCTCTGTCTTACTTTATATGCATATTTCCACGGGTCAACTTGATTTATATGTTTGTAATTTTAATTGACAAAATGATATCCAATGTATTTTATACTATTATTTGTTCAGTGTTCTCCCTAGTGATGGATGCTTTAGTTATTTTACAGAGTTCTTATGCTTATTTCTGCTCAAATTATGTTTTTGTTTGTGTGAATTCCATGGGGTATGTTCTCCAAAGTGAGGTGATCAGCTAAGAGGGTAATGGCAGTTCTACAGTTCACATTGCACATTACAGTTTTGCTTTCCAGAGACATGGAGCCAATATACAGCCCCACCTAGGGAGTGAGACCTATAGGTTTTCTAACAGCTTGGCCAACATGGAGATCATTCTGGCCTATTTGTGCTAGTTTACTTTGTGTGTAGGGCCTTGCCAGACATATTTTATTTTGAAGTTCTTTAAGTGATGTGAAGGAATTCTTTTCCATGTGGGATGATTCACTGTTTTCATTCGAAGGATAAACAATTCATCTCTATGTTTGACAGTTTTGAAGTGACAGGTTTAATTGCCTTTTGTATAATTGATTCTGTAGGGAGAGTAAATGGGATTGGTGTTAGATGTTGGGCCAGGCGCAAAGTGTCAAGGAAAACACTCGTTGTACAGGTCTGAATTAGGACATTCTTAACATGGAGGACTGGGACAGAAATTGCAGTTGACCCTGTTTAAGAAGGACTAGAGAGCAGGAACATTCTGATTTCTTGATGAAAAAAAATTACTGGGGCTTTGACACAGGAAAATAGATTCTGTTTCCAAATGAAAACAAGACCCTTTCCCTCCTGCCTCTATGATCTTCTCACAATGCCATTTCCTTTCCTGATCATTTTCAGACAGTCCCATTTCAGAGAGACTACTCTGGTCTATGATAGGAAGGGTTTTGGAATGGCCATGAAACTAAAACACGTAGTCTGAGAGCTCTTGGGGTAGAACCTGGAGGCGGATGTCTCAGGGGGAGTCAGTCTTGTCTATGAAAAGGCCAGCTTGATCACGGAAGAGGGCCTAGGTTGTCTTGGCCCTCCGTGACTTATGGTCATCTTCTTAAGTAAGCAAATAAATGACTGCAGTGTTGGTTCTAGTCTCTGTGCTGCCAAACACAAGCTACATTGTTGTTCGTGCAAGGTGGGCCCTTTGTTTTGGACGGTGGTCTAATCTGTCAATTTTTTAAAAATTGGTGACTGTCTAACTTGTATTTAAAATCAATCTATCAAGCACTTGGAGACAAAATCTGAAGTTTTTCTCCCATTCCTAGTTGTCACACTAAATTTTGTAGTTTTTTGCCTTCACTCTTGTCTCTGCAGAATACTTGCATATGCATGTGTACACACATACATACCTATATCTATCTACTTTATTTAGATATAATTCATATACCATACAATTCAGCCATTTAATGCATATAATTCAATGATTTTTAATGTGTTCACAGAATTGTACATTGATCACCACAGTCAATTTTGGAACATTTTCATCACCTCAGAAAGAAACCCCATACCCATTAGCTGTCACCCTCCATTTCTATACAATCCCCCCAACCCTAGGCAATCACTAATCTACTTTCTATCTATAGATTTTACTATTCTGGGCATTTCATATAAGGAATCATACAACATGTGGTGTTTTGGTTTAGCTTATTTTACCTGGGATAATGTTTCCAAGGTTCATCCATGTTGGGATGTATATCAGTAGTTCATTGCTTTTTATTGCTGAGTAATATTCCGTTGTGTGTATATACAACTGTTTGTTAATGCACTCATCAGTTGATGGACATGTGGATTGTTTCCACTTTCTGGCTATTATAAATAATGCTGCTATGAACATTCATGTAGAAGTTTTTGTGTGGCAGTATGCTTTCATTTCTCCTGGGAACATACCTAGGAGTGGAATTGCTGGGATATATGGGAGCTCTGTTTAACTTTTAGAGGAACTGCCAAATTGTTTTCCAAAATAGTTGTACCATTTTCTATTCCCACCTACAATGTGTGAGTGCTCCAGTTTCTCCACATCCTTGTCAACACTTGTTATTGCCCATGTTTTCTGTGATAGCCATCCTAGTGGTTGTGAAATGGCATCTCACTGTGGTTTTATCTGCATTTCCCTGATGGCTAATAGAATATTTACTCCTTATCCAAGTATTTTCTTATACCCTTTAAAAATTAAATAATGAAGATGCTGTAGAAAATTAAAGAGTACCACTTACACTTGCGTTACAACTTCCTCTGGGGTTTCACTTCATTGCATGATAACGTGAGGGGCTGCACTAGTGTGAATGTGCACCGGCCACTTTTTCCATTCTTATATCCATTCATCATTCAGAATCCTGGGCAGGAGGATAATTGTCCTGCTTTGGGTTGTACCCACCCTTTTGAATTTTATTTTTGCCTACACAGTGCACATCATGAGTGTGGGCATCCTGAAAAGGAGTTGGGGTACTCTTGAAGAGGAATAATAGATGCCAAAGTTGGGACCACAATCCAGGTTTCCTGCCTCTCTGGGTGTATCACATTGCCAAGGTCAGGAACACAGCAGACCATGTTAGAAACCTCATCATGCAGGGTGGTTAATAATTATGCCCTAGTCCACATTATCACAAAGAAAACATAATATCCTTTATAATATTTGAATATTATATTTAAAATTACAATGTTTAAAATTTAGATATTAATATATACCCTTGTTGGATACAAAGTATGTTTAAAATATATGACCTCATTTGATCTTCAGTAATCTCTTCTAGTTTCTAGTTATATTCAATAGTGGTATTGGTATTGTATGCTTTGGCCTTATTGTGGTTTAAATATGTTTTTGTCAACTAGCTTGAGAAGTCAGCCACCAACACAATGATGTAATGAGAAAATGTGTTCTGAGTTCCAAACAAATGGGTAACAAATGAACATTCAGAAGTCAATCTGTTTGTAAGCTGGGGCTCAGTGGCCAGCAGGCTCATGCCAACAGGTGTGTGTAGACAACGGAGAACAACTTTCTAACACATATGTGGCTCCTGGCTACCAGAAGTGTTGGCTGAGGACGCAGCAGTGTCAATATGGGTGATGCAAAGGATCACTCCACTAGGAGCAATTTGGAAAAAATATAGTCCTTAGAGATTCCAGGTAGCATGTAAGGTCCCGGCAAGGAGGTAGAAGTGTTCATGTAACAGTTCACTATTACGGCAGGCAGCCGACCTAAAGGGTTCAGCTGCTTTAAATGAGAATGGCTGGATCAAAATGGCAGCTCAGGGTTTAAAAGACTCTAGTCAGAGATCAGATGTCCTCGTGGAGTGCCAACTCCTCTGAATGGCCAGGGGAGAAGGAGCCAAATGCCCTGCATCTTTTTCTTGGGCTTCAAACTCTTTCTTCTCCTGCCATCGTCCTTCCAGTATTGGCCAGGAGCCATGATTGCAGGCCTCCTGGCCTCTGTGCACTTCTCAAGGGTTTGTATTGTCAGACAATAACTACCATGTCCACCAACAGTCAGTTATGCCCATTGCCCAACCAGAGCGTAGGTTTTATAACATGATGGCAAAGATTGCATCTATAATTGTGATGATTTTTAAAAATAATCACTTCATTTAGATTTTTCTATTTTGATCCAAGGTATTCTTCAGCAGAAATAAGGAAACAGTTTACTCTCCCACCAAACCTTGGCCAGTACCATCGACAGAGCATAAATACCTCTGGCTTCACCTCTCTTCAACTAGTAAGTATGAGTTACAAGTTTACTTAGCAAATGGTCAAGTGCAGAAGTGCCCAGTGTATGTGTTTGTTTCCTGACTCTCCTTAGATCTTCCTACCACGACCTTACGTTCTTCAACCACCAGTTCCTAGCTGCATGGCTGCTTTTTCACATCAGGCAATATCCCTTCTCCCTCCAACAACCAGGGTTTAGAGTGCAAATAGGTCCTTCCTGAGCTGTGATTCTAAACTTTCCAGATTTAGCAGGCACCCAGGCCACTCAATTTCACCCAAGTTATGGTTCATATTTGGGAAAGAGGGACAACCTGGAAACTTACCAGTATTTGTAATTTGCTTTTAATTGGAAAGTATATTCCAGATTCTGAAAAGCCAAGTTATAAACCTTCATTCTGCAAAGTTATTTTCTTGGAAATATAATTTACATATAATAAAATTTACCCCTTTGGGCTATACAATTTGATGAATTTGGGCAATTTAGGGACATTTAACCTCTACTCAATTGATATGGAACACACTTCCCTTATCCTAAAAAAATTCCCTGGTTCCCTTTTGCAGTTGGTCTCCTCTCCTAAACCCCAGCCCCCAACCTAGGCAATCACTGATCTACTTCTGTTATTATGATTTGGCCCTACCTGGAACTTCAGATACTGTAATTGCAATCATATGGTATGTATGTGCAAGCCTTCATTTTAAAACACGTTCCACTTTTAAGTTGAAGATCACCTACATTTTTATATTAACACCAACTGTTGATTGTGCATACGTATGTTATATTACTTGAGAACTAAATGCCAAACATGTGCCCAGCGAGATGAATCTGACTTAACTGAGACGGTTTGTAAACCCAAAAGTGAGTATTCACTTCCTTTGTGAGAGAGCTCTAGCCCTCCTGTACTCACTTCCTCACACACAGCGCAGCAGCACTTTTTGCTGGTTCTAGTGGTTATCTTGAGGAGGTTAGGTTATTTTTTGTTTCTTCTTATTACTTCAAAACCACTTCTGCTCTTAGAAATTTTGTAACCTTCCACCCGGGTTCCGGTAGCCGCCATTTTGTCTCCTGTAACAATTTACGCGCCGTCTAACTGTGTATCTTAAAGGTATGTTTTACTGGAGTGATTTGTGGTTATTTCAGAAGGATAATTTGTGTCTTGTGTCATTAATGAAAGAGTAGTACTAAAAAACGTATGGCACCTTTTACTGCAAGAGGTAATTTGTGATGCCATTTCTTCAAAAAATCTATTTATGACTCCGGTGGCTTGCTGGATTGCCCTTTTATTTGTACTTTTCCTGTCTGGTTCAAAATTGCAGATTAAAATAAAAGCACATCAAGTGCATAATATCCATGTTTTCAGATATATTAGATGAGCTCTAAGCCAAGATAAATTAGATATGCTTGTTGGTTTCATTTGGTGCTAATATATATTTAATTGAAAACCAAAACATTTTTTTAAAAAAATTTCTGATTCAAGTTGTATTCCAAAATATGCACAATTTAGTTAAAAAGTGACTGGATATATTTTTTAATTTAGATAAGGTGGGGGGTGGGTCTTGGTGCTTTGCTTTTTTGTAAATTAAGACTGCAGCTTTCTGCAATCGTTGCTTTGGGAAATAGTGTGGACATCACTATTAAGACACTTTAAGGAAGTTTAGCTAACTAAAGGCTTTAACCCTTTCTCTCCACCCCAGTTGTACTTTAATGCTGCAGCCTGAATTTTTTTCAGGAGAAATTCTTCTTTTGTGTAAAGTTACAAAGAAAAGAAATTGCTTAATATTTGCAAGTATTCTTTTGGTAATTCGCTGCCTTCTCAGTAGGTTTTGATGAAAGTGAATTTCGATGAATTACTTCATTAGCTAGATAATCAAGTTCACATGTGGCTTAGCTACCCCTTTTCTGAGAGAAGATTATCAAAAAAGTAGCAAAAATGTTAAACTGTACAAGAATCATGTGTTCTTACCTGTTGTCGTTTAATCCTGGTTGTATTTGCACACGAATATCCTTTAAAATATATCACTTCTGGTTATGCCCATTTATATACTTTTCTGAATCTCCTTTCCCATCTCTGCTCCACTACAGCACAGTCTGCTGCCCCTGTTCCTTCTACCCAAAGAGCAAGAGGCTTGTGGGAGCCACGGGGCTTGAATTCTATTCCTTTTTTATTTTTTTTTTTAACAGTCTGTTAGGAAATCCCATCTCCTGATGTTTACTTTCTGTCGTGTTGTAATGTCAGAATGAAGTGGCTGATCTTTCCCTTGAGTCATCTCCCCGAACGAAGGTTCCCCCAAAGAACTCATCAAATTACATGCTGATTTCCTTTTACCTTTAAAATATTATTTCTTTTCATAGAGAGATCACAGAACATTTCAGGAAGATTCATTTCTAGCAAGGCAAAGGATTAGTTTATCATCTAAATATTCTCCATCTTGAAGCAGCTTTAGAAAGCTTTTCTTAAATGAGAGGCCATAGACTGTTCATTGTATTATTTTGGTTAGTTGAAAAATAAGACCAAGTGCATTTTGGCCGTTGTTTCTCTTACCTTTATTTAGATAACCACCATTTCGACAAGCCCACTTGCTGATACAAATGGTGGTTTAGTTTTAAAAAGGAGTTAAGTGAAGTCAAGTTGTTTAAAACCTGATCAATTACAAGTTTTTTGTTGCTGCTGCTGTTTTGCAAGAGTGAAGAACTTGAAGTCAGATGAATCTGGGGTGAAGGTCAGTTGCCACTGATTAGTTATATAATTTGGGACACGTTACTTAACCTCACTGAAGGCTTCAGTTTCCTCATTTGCAAAAGTGGCATAATAATCCTGCCCCCGTTAGGGTTAATATAGACTTATATCATAGATCCTATGTAAATAGTGGCTAATATTGCTGTCTTCTGTATTTGGCAGTATGGAGACACAGTGGGAGATTAAAAGATGATAAATAAAAGTTGGTTTCAGCTGTGAAGGGCTTACCATTTGGGAGGACAGATAATATAGAGGATCTATACTGGCTTCAGGTGGGCAGGTGTTCAGATAAGAAGACATGTGATGTACTAGGCTTGATGGAGGAGGAGTGAGAAGACTTAGAGGAAGGGCTCTCAGCCCTGACTGTATATTTGAATCACCCAGGGACCTTTAGAAACATACCTGTAGCCAGGCCCACCACAGAACAATTAAATCATAATTCCCTAGGGTGTGGACCAAGCATCAGTATTTTAAAGTTCTCTGGGGACTTTTTAACTTGTGGCCCAAGCTGAGAGTCATTTAAAGA
>CAUYRT010030078.1:0-23624 GCA_963574885.1 Lepilemur ruficaudatus
GCCACCATGCCCGGCTAATTTTTTACATATATTTTTAGTTGTCCAATTAATTTCTTTCTATTTTACAGTAGAGACGGGGTCTCGCTCTTGCTCAGGCTGGTCTTGAACTCCTGACCTGGAGCTATCCACCCGCCTCGGCCTCCCAGAGTGCTAGGATTACAGGCATGAGCCACCGCGCCCGGCCGTAGTTGTGTTTTTGTGTGACTCAGAATGTAGCTTGTCTGAATCTTAAGGTAAAATCACGATTGAGTTCTTAACTATGTGGCTATTGTTAAAGCAAAAAAAAAAAAAAACCGGTGAAGTAAAGGACGACAGCTACTTTTTTCACATAAGGAACACTTTGGAATCTTACAGTCTTACCACTAATCTGATTCATTTGTCACCTACTGCCTATGGACCTGATCCCAGTATTCACAAGGAAAATTGCCATACAATGCACCAAATGAGATGTTTATAGAAACTTTTATAAAGAGCAGAAGCACTTGGAAGAAAGCTGCTATTACTTAGGCCCAAGGCACATGAGTATTCATTCTGTTAGCCTACACCACTGCTCATGAATGAGGTGCTTTTGGTGATGACCAAGATGTTTATAGGGTTGTTTTCTAGAAACAAATCTTGATGACTGGACTCATTGGAGTTTGAGGCCTTTTCTGTATCACGATAATCCTCTGTCAAAACCCGTTCCTTCACCTCAAGGCTCTCTCAGGCTGAAGCTAGTAAAAAAAAGAGTCACCGGCACTGATTCACTTCCAACCTTCCGTCCCTCAGTAAACATTTATTGAGCCCAGACTGTTTCACGGAGACGGAGGATTTGGAATGACTGCAGGTTGAGCTTGCTGTCCCAATCTGCCCCAGCACACAAACCTCTTGACAAACCTCAGAGCTTGTTGACACAGACAAAAATGTTAGTACTGTGAATGTATTAATAGCTACATGGTGCAGGCCACATAAAGAGGGAATTGACATCAGTTAGATTAAAAATAACAAGAGTCTTTGAGAGATCTTCCAGAGGAAAATTGTACAGTATGCTCTTCTGTGAAGTCCTTAAGACTAAGTCTTAGAAGACTTACCCGCATTCAACTCGAAGATGGATCTGTCCCTCCCTCCCTAATTCGGCTCCTTCTCAGATTTATAATTCCCTGCTGATGTTGTCCGTGAATGTCAGAAACATACTGTATGTATTTGTTAATGGATATGTTTTCCTCTCGTTTCTTTCTTTCTTTTTTTTTTAAAGGGATATAGCAGAGGGAAAATATTAGCCAAATCAGAAGATAAATTTCTAAGTATTAATAGATCTATTTCTAGAATGGCCTTTTACTGTTATTTTTGGTTTTATTCAAGGTGAAGCAGCTGTAAGTGATCTGTTATATTTGAATGAACCAGCTTATAATTCAATTGGCTTTATCTCCTACTGTGAACTCCTTAGTTTTTTAAAATAGAGCTATCTGTTTTTAAAATTGTGTATACACATATGCTTGGGACCGTGTGCATAGATTAACGTAGGCTAGTCCGGAAAGCACTAGGGTGGGTAGAAAGCTTTGGTTTGAGGCCTGCTGAGACTTGGAACAAAGAGCAGTTCTGTGCAGATGCTCCATCTTTGCCAAGTGTGGCCTTACCCTTCCTGAACTAATAATGGATGGATCTGGATCCTAACAAGGGAGATAATATTTTTTAGACAAATGCCTCTGGTGTGGAAGTGATAGGGCCTCCCACCTCATTATTTTTAGCTATCTTTTTTTGGGAGACTATCTTAAAAGGCAGTTGGGTTCCAAAAAGGGAGAAACAAGGTTTGTACAAGCTCTTTGTCAGCCTGTCTGTGTGCAATGGATCAAGTCCTTAAAGAGGAGGAATTTAAAGATGTCCTTGTCCTTATGATTTCAGGAGCGATTCTTCTTCTAAATTGGACGTTGGAGGAGGCTCTATTAGGCCATGTAAGTACTACACTAAGCAAATACCCTGGTTAAGCACAGAGCCCACTTAGGATATTTGCCCTTAGGGGAGAGAGGACCTAGTCCTTTAGTCAGATGTTATCATTTGAACCGTCAAAATGCAGACACTCTGGTCCCAGCTGGCCAGAGGGTGGTTTTCTTAGTGCAACCCACAATCCTGACACCTCTGGCTATCTGGTTAAGGCCTGGTGGAGTTGATCTTTCAGCGTAACCGAACAAAAATATTTTTTCTCTATAGAATCAGTGAAGTGACTGGAGCAGAAGGCTATTTATTACCTCATTCATTATAAAATACAAATTTATTGAGCTTGTCCATGGCCACTTACTCTTACATAGAAGGTCTGGCCCTTCAGGGCAGCCCAAGCCAGGCCTGACACAGAGGGTCACGTTGTGAATGTAGATAAAGCCGCTGAACTGGAGAGTGTGACTCAGAAGGATTGTACAACTTCTGAACTGTCTATATCAAGCAACCGTTGCTCAAAGAGTACACTTTAGGTCCCTGATTATGAGCATATTTTAGGGTGAAGCAGTTTGTTAAGTACTTCCTTATTTTTACTGCCTGAATTGTTCGTAGCACTTCAAACCACTGCCTAGGCTACGCTTGAGAGTCACCTTGGTAAATCAGACGTTCACCTTGGAGCAGAACATTTGGATTTCACAGGCTGATAGGATTTCGCTGTCAAGATTATGGGGTCAACAGAATAAAACATTAAACATTCCTAATCCCTGGGTTTTTTTGTTTTGTTTGTTTGTTTTTAATGTATGTGGGTCTTTGAACATATTTCGCCTCCAACAACATCACAGGAAAAAAACGCTTCAACTCGCAAGCAGACAGAATGTCTTGATGTGAATAAAAGCATTAATGCTGCTAGCGCTAGAAAATCATGTGACCATGTGACTTCTATCTGAGTCTTTTCTCTAGCTGTCACCTTGAGAGTTTGTCCTGCTGGGAGAAACCAGAGAAACAGGAAGTGTGTGTCCTTTGGAACCTCAAAGGGCTTTTGAATCTCTAAAGATGTGGGCTTTTGTCTAAAATACAATATGCATATTTAATCTCTCCCTGCCTTCCATACACACACCTCACACCCTGCTTAATGAGAATGTGACTTCATTTCAGGGACTGGACAGCTGAACAATCTGTCTTCAAGGGTCTCTTTCCCCTGAAACTGGTTTAGTGCCAATAGGTAGGGAAGTCTGCTCCAAGGGTTGCCTGGCAGGGTAGCTGGGGGAGGCAGGCTGGCACTGTGGTGGGGGTGGTGGTGGATGGAACTGGGTCTGTCGTCCCTGCTACCTAGTGCTGTGTGGCTCTTGCTATGGGGAGGAGGGGTGTCTTTCTGCATTTACTGTACTATGATTCTGATGGCAGCATGCGCGCCTCCCTCCTGTTGTCAGCTCTGCACCGTGTGGGTTTGACAGCCTTTATGGAGCAGGCAGACGTGTTGGCGTCGTGTGGGACTCCTGGGCTGTGTCTTTCTGCCATCAAATATGTTGTCACTTTCTCCCTCCAGCATGCTATATACCTAGCTGCCTTTGGAGAGGTCTCTTGGCACTTCTGGGAGTAACTAGCGAAAGAGCAGCTGTCTGTCAGCCTCCTCCAGAGCTGTTGGGTTGGGCTGTTGTCAACCTGTTGTTGGAGGAGTTCCCAAAGTAGCAGACTTCGCTGTCGTTGACATTTATAACTCGAAAGCCATATCACAGATGACTTTACATTTATCCTTTAATTATATGCCTTTAGCATATAAATCACGTGGTTTGTGCATGCTTTGGCCATCCCCATGAGTGGGCGGATAGTTGGGACTGCCTGAAGGTGATGAAGTGGCATCTCCCCACGCCATGTTATAAAATCATCTCTTCTGACTTCAGTAGGAAGAAACTGTGACCATATGAAGTCAGTTTAGAACAGGAAGGGTATTAGCTTCTAAGACCAAATGACTCAGCTCTGGCAGCCACATAGCCTGTGATAACAGAGGGTGTCCCTGGGAAATGGATGTCAGAGAACGTTTCTCAGACGGGTTGGTGGATCCTGTACCTGGATGGTTATGTGCTAATTTCTCAGAGAACCAGTTTTAAAGCCTCATTTCTTGAGACACAACTGGAAGGGAATGATGCCACGTTCCTGGTGCAAATAAAAATCACAGCCACCCCGGTAGATCATAGGAGCAATACTGCCAAAGACAGCGGAGGAAAGGAAGAAGGGAATTGGAATGCATTTTGGTTACCGTGGGTCTGTCTAGACATTCCTTGAGGGTTAGGACTGACTGGCGTTTTCCTCTTCATGCCACCAGTGGCTGGCATGTATTGGCATGTGAGCTGAACGAACAAGTGTAAAGCAGTCTTATTTTAGGTAGAAGAGGTTTTGTTTCATGTTCTTTTTATCTGGGTAGTGCAGACATTGAAATACATTAATTGTTAATTTTTAATCCCATAATCTGGATTTGTTGGTGTTTTCCTATTGGCATAAAAGGTGAATAATTTGAGACAAGAAATGGGGACTTAGGTGGCAGGTGTTAGATGTGATTAAAATAAAACATCTTCATTGCCTATGCCCAGATTTCATATATGGTTTCCAGGACAGACAGACATCGGCCACATCTCGTGAGCTGCCGGTGCATGGTCTTGGCTGTGTGGTGCGTGTGACTGCCTGGAGTCAGGCAGGAATAGACTTCCTCAGGCAGCTTGATGGTGGCCAGAGGCTTTGGCATGATTGTCAGCTGAAGAATGTCTGTCACCTCTTCCTGGCCCTTTGCTTGTGGTGCACATTGGTATCCTGCCTCAGTTCTCTTTTTCAGAGCCCGTGCAGTGCCTCAGAATCTATAAAATTGCCATCTAGATAGCCACTGCCCACAGACAGTATGGCATGGTGGGCAAACCTGCTTCTGTGCTGGCCAGAGGGCGGGATGGGGCTGTGGGACCCTCAGCGGGCCGGGTGTGCGGCAGCCGAGCCTCTGACCGCATCTAATCAGAACCCTGGGTCATAGCAGGAGGTTTCAAGACAGTATCACACGTTTATTCTTTGGCTTTACTTGAAAAAAATATTTAAAAATTATTAAGTATTTCAAATATCCAGACAAGTGCAGAGACTTAATAGGATAGTCACTCATGTACCTACACCCCGTATTTCCTGTCTTTTTGATCTCGCTGGTCACGTGTGTCATAGCGACTGAAAGCTACTTGCTTTGGCTTCTTCTGTTAAAGTTACTGTCCTTTTGTTCTTGGGAGTTCTAAAATATGTGGACTGCTTGGGACCCAGGAAGCCCGGCGTGCCTGAGCTCTGAGGACAGTTGGCACTTCCTGGCTGTGCCCTAAACTAGGGTTTCCCCTCCGTTATGTTCTTGACATCTGCTTCCCCTCTTCATTCAGTTTCAGGGAGAGTGTGTGTGTGTGTGTGTGTGTGTGTGTGTGTCCAGCTAGTTCAGCACTTCCCCATAACAGGTAATGAACTCGGTCCTGCTTGGCAGAGCTAACGCTCTCTGTATCCTTCCCATAATACTTCATCATACTTTGTGATGCCACACAGATGACTCACTTTGTAAATAACCTCTTATTGCTCCCCAGACCAGAGACGGGGTTTCTCCATGTGTGTGGACCTCTTTGGAGGAGAGAGGCAGAGGCCCTGTTACTTTGCCTTTCGGGTGTAGAGTGACAGACAGACGGCGGTGTGTGTCGGGCGGGCGGAGAAGCCCCCCCAGGTTAAATAACATGGGGAAGGCCCATTGGCAGGTTTCTAGTCATTTCTTCTTTTAACTGGCCATTTTCTGGAGCAGAAAGTGTACTGTTCTAGCTTGCAACTGTGCGGTTGTCAGGTGACTAACCGTTCACTTAGCTCTGCGTTTTGGCCGGAGTCCAGGATGGCATTACAGGCAGGGGCGCCCACGGCCAGCGCATTGGCAGGCCGGTGAGTTTAACACCACCCGCTTTCTGAGAGGGGCGCCTTGAGGGAAGACTGAAGGGGCGGCAGGAAGGACTGGGAAGGGGATGTGGAGGCCTCAGGAATTTGACTGAAGAGTTTTGGGACTCTAGTGGCTGGAGAAACAGAATAGCTTTAAAAACTTTTAAGTCATCATGGACTGGTACAATAAAAATTACTGGAAAAATGAAATAAGAAATTAAGTTTGTAATATTATATAAACCTCCAATTTTATTATTAGGTTTCAAGCTATAATAATACCCCAGAAAATTGCTATGAAAGTTTCTAGAATATTTACCCTCCATTTTGGTATTAATTTCTTCATAGACCAGAAACAAATACTGGGGCTGGCACTGCTCTGCTGACTCCCCTTTGAGTGGCCCTGACCTTGGGGTTGTGCGTCTCAGCTCCGGGTCTGCCCTCACGTGCGGGGGACCCGCTCTGACCTCGCTGAGCCTTAGGCTACAGAATGAAAGTGGTGGTTCATTGACATGTCCGTGTTCTCCCAATGGAGATGGGAGAGGAGCAGGCGCTCAGCCCATTGCCTAAGTGGGTTCCTTCTGGAAGGGACATGCTGGGGATTCATTCTCTCTTAGACCCCCTCGGCCACCTTGACCAGATGTTTGACCTGCTTGTTTGAAAGGCACGTCTCCTGCAATAGTGACGTAGTGACCTTCTGTAGCAAATTGACCGGAGTGTGTGACAGAGATTTGTATCGATGGTCATTGTGCACCCAGTGTCCGCTTTTTTCTTGTTTGTAGTTTTTGGCTGGTGAACAGTTCTGTGGGGTGTGAGAGAAATGGCCTCTTTCAAGGAGTCATTTAGTGACCCAGGTTAAATAGGCGCTGACTCTTTGAACACAGGTGACCCTCGAGTCACCCTATGGTAATTGTCATTCCAGCCCACGGGATTGGGGGGATGGATGGAGGAGCCAGCATGGAGGTTTTAATGGCCGGGCCTGGCAATGGTTAGTGTCTCTTTCTACTCAGTCTGTCGCCTAGAACTCCACCACCTGGGTCACCCCTGGTTGAGAAGTGTCGTCCAGGTGTGGGCCCAGGAAGGAGATGAAAGTGCGGATTTCAGTGAGGAGCTGGCATCCCTCATCTACTCTCTCACGTTTCTCTCTGATTCACTGATCAGAATCTTACTGTTACATTCTTTTGTCCAAATGAACTCATTTAGTCAACTGTTATGCCGAGTGTGATTATGGTCGGGCATGACGTTTTTATGCACTGGGGTAACAGACAGTGGAAAGAAAAGAGAGTGGACGCTGCCTCAGAATTAACGGCCAGCGCTTACTCAGGCCTGCGGCCAGCCGCCTGGAAGGACTGATGCAGACTGTTAGAATGAATTGGCAACGTGCCATAGATTGCATTTGGATTAAAAAAAAAAAATCAAGGTATTTATGAGTTGAGAGTAATGCTCGGTCTTTGAAAGGTAAATAGCATTTAAGTAGAGGGAAACCATCCCTGCATCGGTGAGAGGGCAGCTGGGAGCCCTTGTTGAAAGGTGGCAGGGGTAATGTAACTTGATAAAAAGCTGAAAAGGCTGTAATATTTTCATAAATAGGCTTTTCTCTTCGTGCAGTAGTGAATTAAAACCAAAACTTTTATTTGCTCTCAATTTGGAGAGGCCAGAGAGTCGGAACAGGAGAAGTGAGATTGTGGGATGGACAGTGGGAGAGGCTCTTGGCAGAAGAGTTTGAGGGCGTAGCATCCTTCCAGAGCCAGGTTTCAGCAGGATAACAGTCACAAGGGGACCAGACTAGGCGTTTCTCGCAGAGAAGCTAATACAGATAATTGGGTATTTGGGTGTTGGAAGAGGTGAATTGCCACAGTGTGTTGCAGCAACCCAGACATTTGTAATCTCGGGAAGATGTCCACCCCCAGGAATCGGGGGGTGTTGATGGTGTTTTCAGAAAAGGGCAGTGGGGCCCTCTGGAGAGTGCTGCATCCCTGGAGAAGATCCACCTGCCAGCAGGTTGAGGCAGGAGAGAGACCCTGGCTGCTTCCCTCCCGTCCTGCTCCCACAGGCCAGCACGACTGGACAGCAGATGGCCAGGGAGTGTGGGGAATGTAACTTCCCGTGGTACTCTGCAGAAGGACAGGGTATGCAGAGAATGGATTTGAGAACAAAAAGGTAGATGGCTGGCACAGTGTGTGTAACCTCTTGGTGCAAAAGATCAGTAGAGTAAGAAATTGCTTTAGGAAAAGAATTTGGATTCTTGAGTCCCTTTTCCCATGCCGTGTTTCTTCCTCGGTGGTTCTGTTACCATCTACCTGTGTTCTTCATATTTCTGTCATGCTTTTTACATCATATATTTTATTTACATATTTGACCCCCCCTCCAATAATAACTGGCATTTGCTGAATTTTCACTTTGTGCTTTATCTGCATTAATTCATTGACTCATCAGAGCCACTCCGTGAAGGCAAGTATGGTCCTTTTTCATTATTTGTAGGTTTCTGTATTTGCAAATTTGCCTGCTTGCTAAAACTTACATGTAGCCCTGAAAGCAGTATGGCGTTTTCCTGGTTGTTCATGGGCATGCACGGAGTGGAGGAATGTTTGAGCTGCCTGACGTCCACGTTCACAGCTGTGAGTGAACAAGGCAACTGCTCTGCCTTCTTGCTTCAGCTCTCATGTTGTAAACAAGGGTTCTTTCTTCCATCTGGTTACTGCCATGCTTCCCTCACACCCCTCCTCTCTCCTTGCCTTTTAGGGTGCTTTTACTGCTTAAAATGGCTGCCAAGCATAGTGCTGAGGTGTTGTCTAGTATTTCTAAGCACAAGAAGGGTAATGATGTGACATATCTTAGGGAGAACATACAAGTGCTAGACAAGCTTCATTCAGGCATGACGTGTAGTACTGTTGGCCATGAGTTCAATGTTAATGCTGTCTTCATACAGAAACACAGATGAAACAAGGTTATGGTCTTGGTCAGTTGAGGAAGTTGTGACCAGAAGCTCCCAGAAACCTGTATCTTCTCTGGGAGCAATGGTTCTGGATTTGCTGAGTTAGCATCTGCAGAGAATTTATGGAACAAAACTCCAAATACTGTGAAGCAGCTGTCCTATTATTATTCCCAGCTTGTAGATAAAGAGAAACGAGGCAAGTAGAAGTCAAGAGAGTTGGGCACGGGTCCCTGGTAGGATCAGAACCTGGACCACCTGGCCCCCAACCCTTTATCTTTACCCTGAGCTCTCCTGCCTTTTACATCTAATGCATGCTCTTTGTACCCTTCTGAATCCACTGTCCATGCTGCTGGGACCCACCCTAGAGCTGTTACCAATACTGAGACTCCTGTTGATAAAGCCAGCAGCTACCTCTGGTTGAGAATCATGATGTGTGTCATACTGCAGTAAAGGTGATATTTGACATTTGTTTGAAAATTTCCACGTATTTCATAAGAATTAGTTTGCACAGCAGCACCGTAAAGCACGTGTTACCCTCCATTTCATAAATAAACACAGGCGTCTTGGAAGGCTGTGATTTGGTCAGGGTTCCAGGGTTAGAAAGTGGCAGAAACTGAAACCCAGGTCTGCTGTCCCCGAGTGCCTCGCTCTTTTGACCATACCAAGGCTGGCCCAGGTCTGGGTTGCTGTTCTGATCTGCTGCTTCCATTCCGCTTTGATCTGGCCCGGAGAAACCACATAACAAGTCGGAGTTGTGTGTAAAATAAGAGCTTCCAAGAAAGGGACCAGGAATATATATTTTTAAAAAGATATCCCTTTCCATGTGTGTAGAAAATCTATCATGGGGTGGAATGACCTTTCTGGAAAGATGTTAAATTTTTTTTTTTTCTTTTCATTAGGGACATTTTTTTGAAAAGAAAAAAGGTAAAGATAATTTGAGAGGGTTGCAGGCACTTCCTAAGGGGTACACGCTCTTACCTAAACATTCATTCTTGCCGTGTTTCTGTCTCTAGTTTCCTTTGTGTATTTAAATGTATTTGTTTGAATAAGAAATAGATGTATGTGTTAAGAATTCAAAGGGTACTATTAAAAACTAAGTCTTTCTCCCTAGAGGTCAGCAGTGGGCCTGATTTCTTGTGTACCCTTCCAAAGATGGTCTAACAGAGATTCTCAGCTGGGAGCAATTTTGCTCCCTGGGGACGTGTGTCACACCTTGGTGGACATGATGCCAATGTGTTATTGGCATCCAGTGGGTAGAGGCCAGAGATGCTGCTAAACATCCTGTTTGGCACTTGTCCCTGAGGCCGCATTGGAAGACTGAGGACAAGTGGTTTGAGGGGAAGGAAAGGAAGATTTAATAATTTGCCCACAAATGAGGAAAATAGCCGACTCCCATCTTAAAGTACTAGTTTTCCTCCTTAAAAGCAGAAATACAGAGATTTTAAAGAGAGTGTTTTCAGCTTCAGGCTATTTGCTGTTTCACTATAGTTGATGATTCTGATTCCTCCCATTGCCAGTGATGGACCATGGGGCCATTCTGTTGAGAGATCTCCCGTGGTACAAAGAGCAAAGGACATGCCCCTGCCCCTCCTGACCACTGGCCTGAGGCAGGGATGCGGGTTTCAATTCCAGAAAGGATGGGGAAAGTTTTAAAGAGGTAGCTTGTAGAAATGTTTTTACTCTTTTTTTCCCCCAGGCTGCAATCCTACAGTGCACAGGCCAGCCCAAGCAGGCAGTAGTGCTGAGGTTGAGAAACCCACTCCACCCTCATAGGAACCGGAGGGGCTGTATTTGTGTCCAACACAAAGGGTTTTGTGCCTGAACTTGAGGTTTATCTCCTGTCTCCAGGAGGTTTTTGTTTGTGTGGTTCTTTTGCCTCTGGTTGTGCTGCAGCTGCCTCCTAAGGGTGGGGCCAAGGGAGGGGCCGTGGGAAAGGTCCTTTCCAGGTGCTGTTACAGGGAGGGTGGCGCATTGTCTATTGAGACTAAAAACAATCAAACGGACCTTGGCCAGTCTGCTTTTTTATTATGTGTGGGCAATTTTAAACAAAGCTGGTGATAAAATACTTCCTGAAAAAATTTTATTCTAAGTTCTAAATCATTGCTGCTACATAATTACATGCATGTGTAATATACACATACATAATTACATGTATGTATATTAATACACATACACATTTCAGACTAGTACATTTTAAAAAAATTTTAGTTTTTGTGGAGATGGGGTTGTGGATGGAAAAATCCAAACTCTGAAATATTTAAAAGAAGTTTATTCTGAGCTGAGCCAAATTTGAGGACCATGACCTGGAGCCACTCCCAAGAAGACTTGAGCAAGTGGGTTCGATGTGGTTAGGTTACAGTTTGGCTTTATACATTTCAGGGAGACAGAGGTTACAGGTAAATTCATAAATCGATACGTGGGAGGCACACATTGGCTTGGCCTGAAAAGGTGGGCCATCTTAAAGCGGGGGTGCTCACAGGTTACAGGTGGGTTTAAAGAATCTTTGGCTTGTAATTGGATAAAGACATGAAGCCTTGTCTAAAGGCTTGGAATGTTTTAACATAAGGAGCTTTTATCAGAGACAGGCCACCGGATATAGATTTGCTGTGTAAATTGAGGACCTGCAGGTTTGTCTTGCATACCCTTAGGCCTATCAATGGGTCACAAAGGATGTCTCCAAGAAGGGAGGGGGGCATGATGAGGCATGTCTGACCTCCCTCCTCCTGGCAGACAATTTAGTTTTAGGATATTCCTTTGGCCACAAGGGGGTCCATTCAGTCAGATGGTGGGGGGGGGGGTGAGCCTTAATATTGCCCAGGCTGGTCTCAAACTCCTGGGCCTCAAGTGATCTTCTTGCCTTGGCCTCCCAAAGTGCTAGGATTATAGATGTGAGCCATTGTGCCTGGCTTAGTACCTTTTTTTTTTTCACCCTTTAAAAATCATTGCATTCCACATGGAGGTTAATTTGGAAAACTTCCTGTTACATAATTGGTCCTGATACCTGTGGACTCAGCTCCACACCTTGCTTTGAGAGTAAATCCCAACAGTTCAGAATTGGAGCTTCCTCTAGGTGCAGTTCATGTCTACTATGTTTAAGTAGAGCTTTGTAATAAATAATCATAGCCCAGTTTAAGACAAAAAGAACTTGAGTTTCATCACTTCTGTCATTTTATGTGACCATTGGGAGTTTTTACATGTGATTGAAATTTGAAACCAGTGAGAACTCAGTGTACCGTTGTTTGATAAGTGCATATAGTACACTTTGGTAGTTCATGGAAGAAATTTTTTACTGAATTTGAGATAACTTTAGAAGTGAAATTCTTTTAAATAGTTCTTTTAAAATTAAAGGATGATTCAAGAATGTATTGATTATTGCTGGAAGTTTTGTATGGAAGAGGGGATGTCACATAGTGATCTGGTGTCACCTTTCCTAGGTTCATCACTGTGGGATGGTTGAGATCTTAAGAAAAATGCACGAGACAGAATGAAAGCAGCCCGAGTAAAGCAATGATTTCTATTGGTCTGGTTTCTGCCCGCATGAAACTGGTTCTCTTTCAAATGCCACACGGAATTGAAGTCCTGACACATTGATATTTGTGAGAGTAGACCATGCTTTGTCCTCCACTCTCAATATTTTAAGACACTGTATTGCGTTATACATAAAGAGCAGCGCATACATCATTAGTATACAGCATGATGAATGGTCACAATCAAATACCTGTGTTGGCAGTACCCAGATCGGGAAACAAGACATGCACAAAACCTGTTCGGTCCCCAGAAGCTCCCCTTGTGCCTTCTGTGGTCACTATCACTGTGTCCCCTCCCCTCCCCAAGCTTAAGTAACCACTACCCTGACTTCTAACAGCACAGATCAGTTTCACCTAATTTTTTTTGTTGTTGTTACATAAATGGAATTACACAGTGCAGAAAGATAAAACTAGTTTTTAACCCATATCTTAGTTTTGATTCTAACTGGAGGCAGTTGAAATATTCTAAAATGTGGCGATTAAACATCTTGGCAACTTTCAGTGGTAGATTAACAAAAATTCCTTGTTTCATGCATGGGTTCACTAATAGAAACATTGTCCTTCAAGTTAGTAAAATTTAATATGGTTCCTTCTGTTTAATGAAGAAAACAACCAACCTAATTACAACATCACTTATTGTTGGGCTTTAGAATTTTATTTGGAAGGCAGATAATTGTATAGAAATTAATTTTGTGTTTGCGTTTGTATTGAAGCAATCTAGTTCATTTGAAGCTAGACTAACTTACAGGCTCAAGGTTTAGTCAATAAGCTGGGTACGCCGTATAGAAACTTATCATTGGCTTCGCATTGGAAACCATAGCATTTCAGTGCAATCCGACTATACCAGTGCATTCAGAATACCATTTTCTGAAAGAGGAGGAGTATTGTCTACAGAAATTGGTCTTGTCTGTAGAAACTGAATGGATGGGATGTTTAATAGTCGAAGTTTGGGCTAGGAGGATCTGACATTGCCCTTCACGTTATGGAGAAATTCAGTACTCTGTTTGAATGCCCTTGGGAATGTTGTCCTGTTCAATTAACTTAAAACTGTTTTAAAAAGTAGCCTTTTCTGCATGGTGAGGCTGTGTACTCTCACTCCTCCCTGGATCTGCCAGAGGCTGGCTTGTTCACCATGAGCCACGGCAGCCAAGTTTGGAGCTTGACGTAGCTGCCATTGAGGGTTCATGTGGGTAGCAGGCCACACGGAGCATGGAAAACGTTTGCCATACAGCTTCTGTTGGTCCCAGCAGAGATGGAAACGGATGGTTCCAGCAAAATCGCTAAGTCAAGAAGGTTTGTCTCTAGGAAGCTGCTTTTTAGCTCACTTTGTTTTTTTGTTTTTGTTTTTTGGTCTGTGAAAGGCTTCCTCTTTTTTCTTCTTCCTTTCAGTATTTTAGCCATCTTCTCTAATAAAAACAGAAAAATCTTAACTGCCTTATTCTCTGGGACTTATTTGCTAAATCAATTTATTATTATTATTATTATTATTATTATTTTTTTGCATTTTCAAGCTTCTGATGAAGGAGAGACAATGGCTGCAAATAAAAACCAACTAACCAACTCAGGGGGAAATTATATCTGAGAAGGGAAGTGGATTGTGTTGCTCCTGAGCTTCAGGGCCCTTCAAAGTCACTTTGACTCTGGGAGGGTCCTCAGTCCTGCTGTGGCCTTCCAAGCCCCAGCTCATGCTGTCTTGCCTCCCGAAACTGGCCGTGGCTGCCACCTGCCTCCCCTTCTGTTCAGGCACACAGGGGAGGGGTGCCCTCGGGTGTGCCTGCTTGATGCATTTGTTCTCGCCCTGCTGGGGATGCCCTGCCCCCATCTTTTCATCCTTCAAGATTCCTTCCAGGGTTTTGAACTCCTTCCTCTTCAGAAATGCCTTCCTCTATCCTCTTGGATCAGATGAGAGGTGTTTCTTCTGCATTCTTGCAATACCACGTACATACCTGCACTGTTGCATGCCGCTGCGGGCCCAGCATCCAGAGCTGTGCCTGACATATAGGGCCTCAGCAAAAATCTATCGAACCAAGAGATGGGCTTTGTTTTATCTCATAACTATCTACTGGTACATCCCTCCCTCAAGGGCAGGGAGCATGCCTATGTATCATCACATACTCAGTGCCTGGCAAAGGTGCTCAAAAATGTCTGCATCTCCATGCAAGGCTGGCCTTGGGGTGACATTTCAGAGGCAAAGGAGATTTTTCTTTTCTCTACAATCTTGAGTCTCTGGGCAGAACTTCAAATCCTGCAGCCCTGTGGTTAACCAGCAAGAGAATTCCAGAATGCTGCAGGGTAAGAACTATGCCTTTCCAACCTTTCTTCCCCACCCCCTTGTTTTCCAAATGGAAATACCTCTGTGTATATGAAGGTGTTTGATGAAAGTGTTTGTGTCTCAGGGAAAATGCTTGACATCGATGTTGATTACTTCGCTGATTGCTGATGCAGGAAAACATCAGTAAAAGAGAAAAACTAAAAAAAAATGTGTTATGTAAAGGCAATGTTAATTATCATCCTTTAAAGGAACTAATTGCCGTTTTTACATGATTACTGTGCAGCCCAACAAAGGCCCTATGTGTTGCGTATCTTGTTTCCTTTCTGCAGTAATTTTGCTATGAGTGCTTAACTGATTCAGGTACTGAGCCCCTGGAATCATATCATAGTGATTTTTTTTCAGTTTCCAGAAAAATAAATTATGTGACAGAATGGAGCTTTCCCGTTTTTAAGTCTTTCTTTCCCTAACCTGCTTAGTCTTTGGCAATCACTTATCTGGCAGTGAGTGCCAGCGGGTAGCAAAATGAATAACCAAGAAAAAAAAAATCTTGTACAAAAGTGGAGAGATGTGACTAAATAAATAGGTTTTGCATTCTTCCAAGATGCAAAAGCTGCTGTCCACGACATGGTGCCATCTCCCTGTAGTCAGATTGTTCTTGGTTCAGAAGAAGGGATTCCATGTCGCAGGGTTACCGGGTATTCTGGCTCACTGCTCCCAACTTGGGGGAAAGAGAGAGAGAAGACAGATTCCTCATCCCTACCTGTCTCTGCAAATGGGAAAGTAGAACAAACCAACGTGGATGGTCCCGTTAAAGCCTAGGTAGGATTTTAGCCTGGAATGTGTAGGCTTTTTGTGCAGTGATGGATACTCTGAATGGAACACACTCCACTGTCCTAGTGACAAGGGAGATTTGCCCGTTAATGGGCAGAGAAGGAGGTGTGTGAGGACGGAGTAGCCATAGGCCACGGTCCCTGCAGGAAAAGGGGGCACTGAAGACACTTCTGCTTACTTGGAAATTCTGTCCACGCACTTACCAACAGAGAGGATTTGAGATGGCAACTCCACTTACTTTACAATTTAGAGAAATTCATCAACCAAGACGCACTTTTTGGCCTTTTTGCATATAACTGTGAGGTTGTCAAATGATTTCATAGGGAATCCTTGTCCTCTTAGAGTCAGAGTCAGAGGGCAAGCTTTTTGGAGCAGTTGGCAGAGTCCGATGGACGATGTTGCCTTCTGGGCTTGCGGGTGCCAGGATCTGAACCAAGAGTCCCGGGACAGGTGGTGTGGATGGCTCGGATGCCCGGGACTGGGAATTATGAGTTGACTCTGCATAACCTAGTCAGTGATGACATCATCAAAGTCATTCATTCTTTCATTTGGCATATATTTATTGCATACGTACTCTGTGACCAGCATTGTTCTAGGCACTGGTTTATAGTGGTGAATAAAGACAGAGGAAGGGAAGAAATATGTAAGTCATGTGTCAGGTGGAGTACAGGCAGTGAAGGAAAACCAAGGAGAGCCAAGGGTTAGAGAGTGCCCTGGTGGGAGCTATCAGATTGGCTGAACAGACTTGTAAGAGGAGGAAGTGGCATGTGCAGGGGCCCTGAGAGGGGAACACGCTTGCGCCAGCTCGAGGGCCAGGCCCTGCGGGCAGAGTGGAGGGATCTGGGGCTGGGTGTGGGGGAGGTGAGTGTTGCTGGCACAGGGAGAGCCCTGCTGGGCAGGGCAGGCAGCCTGGGTGTTATCCTGGCTGTGATGGACACGTTTGGAGGGTCTTGAGCAGGGAGGTGACGTGACCTGGTCAGATTTATATTTTACAAGGATCCTTTGGCTTGTGTGGGGAACTGCTGTAAGAGGCAAGAGTAGGAGTGAAGATTCCATCTGGGAAGGTGAGAGTTGTCCAGCAGAAGAAGGTGGTGGTGTGGACTCGGGGGAAGGGAGGGTCGTGGTGATAAGGTGTTAGATACATCAGATCAGAAAAAACTGTCCCTTCGTAACTGTCTCCTGCTCCCTTCCCATGACTTATCTCACGCCAGCCACACACACTGTTTTATGCTAACTCCAGATCTTCACTTGCCTGTTTTAATGTCACTTATTGTTTCCTGAAGTTACATACATGCACACGTGTGTGCACACGTGCACGTATGTTTGCTCATTCCCTTTTTGACCCTCTACCCTGCTGGCATGTCCGTGTCATGAGGGCAGGCAGGGACTTTGCCTAGAATGTTGCTCTGCATGCAGTAGATGCTCAAAATATTTATCGAATGAGTGAACAAAACCCGCTGACGTCCTTGTTATGTAATTTTTATTTGAAAAATGACTGCCTGAGGTTTTAATTGCTGTGCTAAACACACTGAAAACATCAAACCGTATTATCAACTTAAGGCAAGTGAAGATGTATTTAGCACTTTAGAGTTTAAGTAATAGGGAAAAAGTAGGGGAGAGGAGATTTGTGTCAGCCGCGGAGAGGTTCTGCCCGTGGTGAGGGAGACGATGATGAAAAGGAACAACTTCGAACCTCTTTATTTGTTGCAGTGAAATTTGTCACTTTCATTTACATCCAGTACCATCCAGCTGTTAATTTGTTTTTGTTGGAAAAGACTTCCAGGGAAATAGTTAACCTCCCCCAGTGCTGTGTTCTCAAAATTTATTTTCCTGAGCTGCAGTCAAAGCTGGATGATTCTGCCATTGGAAAGCACACGTTCCTCTCTGAAGAGGTCGGCATAAGGCCATTCTACGGATGGAGAGTGGGAGCATGTGGGGATGGAAAGGAGGGGTGTCCCCAGGCCGTGGCATGGGCAGCCAGCAATCACAGCTATTCCTCTAGACTGGTAGCCAAGGAGTGGCCTCTGGAATGGAGGAGGAGCGTCTTTGAATTCCAGCACCTCTGCCATGTGACCTTGGGCAAGTCCCTTAACCTCTCTGTGCCTCAGTGCTCTCATCTGTGAAATGGGAATGGTCACAGTACCTACCCAAAAGGTTACTGTGAGGATTAGGTGAGTTAATTCTCGATTAGGTGGAAGGTCTTAGGAAGACATCTGGGCTAGCAAGTACTCAAAATATAATATTTTATCTGTTATTAAGTGGGAGGAGATTTCTAGTCACTAATAGCATAAATTTTAGCAGATCAAAGTTGTATTATTTGGGACCTGGGTGTTGAACCAAACTGGGGTCTGCTTGCCTGGTGCAGTAAAGCCAGACACCGATGAGATTTGCAGTGGAAGGAAAAATGCATTTTGTCTATTGCGTGGCACCGTGCAAGGAGAATGGGCAGCCACTGCTTAAGATCAGAACTCCCCGATGGCTTACAAGCAAGGGTTTTTAAAGGCACAGGCACATTTTAGGAAAGCAGAAGTTGCAGACAAAAATCATAAGCCAATACCCGGAGGTTATATATGGAGGTTTGGCCTGAGGGGCATGGGTCTCTCCAGGCCCCTCAGGAAGAAATTTAAAACAAAGGTAGGGTCAGAGTTCAGTGCTCAGTTCTCCCTGACCTGATATCTAAGTGACAGTGCTCTGCATTTTCCATCCATGATGGTAGTTTCTGAAAAACAACTCAGGGAATATATGTTAAGATGTTATCTTTTAGTTTCCATAGGGAATAAAAACACCTTGGAACTCTGGCTTGATTGGGAGACTATCGTTACCATCTTCTTGTCAGGTTGCTCATTTACTTTTCAAGGCTGGCTAGGTGCCTGAAATTTCCCTTGAAGTTTCTCAAGATTCTTCCTTTATTTCCATGCTTGGGGGGTGCCCAGCAGGCCTTTAAAAGTGGCCCCTGCTCTGTCTCACAACCAGTGTACAGCACTTGAATTGACTGAAAATGGGGGAGGGGTGTACTGCAATGAGATTCTGCTGTAACCACCAGAGTTAGCACAGATCCCATCAGCCACAAAATATGGTCCCCAACAAAACCGTTCCCACTTCAGATGCCATTCACCCCTACAAATCCAGGGGTTTCCCATGACCCTCTCTGGTTTGATAATTTGCTAGAATGACTCCCAGAACTCAGGAAGCTCTATGTTTACAACTGCAGTATTATTATTAAGGATATAAGTCAAGACCAGCCAAAGTGATGAGATGTATAGAGTGAGGTCTGGGAGGGTCCTGAATGCAGAGTTCCTGTGCCCTGTCCCTGTAGAATTAAGGTATGTCGCCTGCCTAGCACATCGATGTGTTGTTCACCAACCAGAAAGCTCCACGAGCTTGTTGTCCAGAGTTGTTATTGGGGTTTCATTACATAGGCTTGACTGACTGAATACAACCATGTGGCCAGTGATTCAGTTTCCAGCCCTCCTTTCCTCTGAGTTGGGCTGGCTCAGAGTCCTGATCCTCTAATCATAGGGTTGGTCTTTCTGGTGACCAGACTCTATCCTGGGTAGTCTCATCTCTTGGTACAAACTCAGGTGTGATCCAAGAGTCTGATGAATAACAAAGACATCCCTATTACTCAGGAAGTTCTAAGGATTTAGAGCCCTCCCTCTCCCCAACCTGGGACAAAGATCAATCAGATTCCTCACTGCACAGTAGGGAGGTTACATGCAAGACAGCTAAATACAAGATGGCCTGGGAAGGGCTGCTGGGGACAAGAGGACCCAGCTCTTGTCTTGGTGGTGGTGCTCTAACCCAGAGCCGGCTGGGGCTTCTGGTTAGACAGTAACATGTGATTAGCCTCAGTGGCTCTAGCCTTCCTTTCTTTAGGAGAGCTTTGTTTAGTCTCATGATAATTAAGCTGCCTTTGGGATTTTACAGTGACTTTCTATTAAGCCACAAAGATAGTATTTCTGTAGTTGAGTCTTCGGAAAACGTGGTTTTAAAACTGTTGGTGGTGATCTTTGTGAATCCAATGCATTGCTGACTGGTCATAAGCTGTCTTCTTGGATCCCAGGTGTACCCTTCTTAGCAAGTGTACCCCGTATCTGGGCGGACATGGGGTGTTGGCTTATGGAGAGGCAGGTAGTCTTTCTGCTGTCTGCATCCGATGTTCTTGATCACAGAAGACCCGAGGTCTGGGGATCTGCAGGCTTGTGGTAAGGTCTTGCCCATGTTCTTCCCTGTTATCTCAGTTGTCATTGGCGAATGCCCACCTGATTTTCCCATATGTTCTTTGATTTCTGTAACAAGCCTAGTTTTCATAGTTTGTTTTTGCCATTTTTTCCTCACTACTACAGACAGCTCCCCTGCAAGAACTTCCCAGTACGTGTTGGTCTGTGCTGTTAAAGAGTGAGCGTTCCCAGGGCATTTTCATTTTATCTTAAGAATTTATAGTCCCAACTCTCTGCTGTTCTCCCATCCCCCCATACTTCTGTGGCGTGGTGTCACTCAGAAGGGCGTGTGAGGGTCTGACTAGGGCCCAAGTGACTGGAGCACACCACTAGATACAAAGCTCAGGGGAAGCCCTTTGCCTCCAAATCCTTTCATTTGTTTTATTGTAAAATATATATAATACAAAACTTACCATTTTAACTGTTTTTAGGTGTACAGTACATACAGTTGAGTAGCATTGAATTCACTTACCACCATCCATCTCCAGAACTTCTTAATTTCCCAAACTGAAATTCTGTGCCCACTAAACAACTCCCCATCCCTTTCTCCCCAAGACCTGGCAACCACCATTCTACTTTTCTGTATTATGTGCCTGGCACATGGTGAGTGCCCAGGAAACATGGTTGCGGTTGTTTATTAGTAATAGTTGTTCATACCTGATTGACACATAATTTTTTAAAGTGGCAATAAAGCATAGGTAATAGAAACTTTGAGCCGTGAGGTGTTGCCATGGTTTGAATGTGTCCCCTGAAGTTCATGTGTTGGAAACCTGATCCCCAGTGCAACAGTGTTGAAAGGTGGGATCTTTAACAGGCCATCGGATTATGAGGTCTCTGCCCTCGGGAATGGATTAATGCCATTATCATGGGGTGGCTTCTTGACAAAAGGATGAGTTTAGCCCCTTCCCCCTCTTGCATGAGTGTGCTCTCTTGCCATTCTGCCGTGGGATGTCTTGGCAAGAAGGCCCTTGCCAGATATGGGCCCCGTGACCTTGGACTTCCCAGCCTCCAGAACTGTAAGAAGTAAACCTCTGTTCTTTACCTGTCTCAGGTATTCAGTTTATAGCAGCACAAAATGGACTTAAAAGAGGCATATAGGCATTCTTATAGCTTGCCAGTGGAGAATATAAATTAGTATACCTTTTCTAAAGGAAATGTGGGAATATAACTACTTCAGAAGCCTAAAAATCCTATATTGTTGAATTGGATGATTCCTTTGTTCTAAGAAAACACATGAAATTACAAAGGTAGGAGTGCAGGACAATTTATTGTGTCTTTTCAAAATAGAAAAATTGAAAGCAAAGTCAATACCTAACACTGTGGAATTATTTAAGTAAAACATATATGTGCAATGGAGTACTACCTAGCTTTGAGTTTCTGGTCAAGAAATATTATGGGAAAAGGTTTAAAATGTATAAAGATATAAAAGCAGTCTATGAGAAAACAAGTGTGTTTTTGTGATATATATTGATAATATGCCATATAGACATGTATATGGAAATATATATATGAAATACACTAAACTCTTACCATCTGCAGGGGTTGGAATGATGACTAATTTTTTAAGACAAATTTCTTTGTGGTTTTCCAGTATTTAACACATTTTTGGCATTGAGCAAGTATTGTGACTCCATTAGAGAAAAAAGGCAGTAACTTCTCTTGGAAAAAGATTCTGATTGGTTTTACGAGGTTCAAAGAGAACAATCCCCAGAGGGGGAACCCGGCAAAGTGGGCCTGTGTTATAGGGGTTCCCAGCTCCCGGAGATTGGCTGACTCTTCGCCACAGTGACTGGCCTTGTGCCCAGGCTGTGGTGGATGTGCCCCCAAAGCCCTTCTGCCCGGCCCTCCCCAGAGCCCCGGCCTGAATGAGTGAGCCCCTCCACGTGTTCTGGCACCAGTGAGTACGGAAAAGTCTCCCCTCTTACGTGCCCAGAGTCTTTGTGGTTTCTTACAGAGTGTTAGCTGAGGCCCCGTGGGGTTTGCTGGGAGGGTGTTTAATCAATCGTGATGAAAGCTGGCTTCTGTTCGGTCCCATTTTTGGATCCCATTTTCCAGTCTTGTTAAGTCTCCCTGGCATGCCTAATGCAGACATTTATGTCCTTGTAGTTTTGTACATAAAATTTTAAACGGGTAAAAATAAACTTGCTTGCTGCTCAGAATTGATCCTGAGCAGTATATCTTCTGTTGGACACCAGTGCCAGATGGTGTTGCACCTCCTACCGGGTTAATGAACAGGCATTTGCCGAAAACCTTGAGTTGCTCTTGAATCATTCTGTGCACCTTTAACACAAAACTCTGCCCGTGGCAATTTGCATTTGTTTCTTTTTCTTGCCATCTTTCTATTTTAGGAAGGAGAAAGAGGTGACACTTTCTGGAATAATTTGCTATGAATTGAATTAGTTTTATTGCTAGTATTGTTATAGATATGTATCCCTAAATAGTTGTCCATTGCCAACTTCTGGGAAGAGTAAACCATTGCATTCCATTTCTCGGGAATACAGTGGTAGCTTTAAAATACAGTTCTACTTTGCATTAGGTGGCACAGGATGCTTATAGATATTAGTTTGAAGGGGTCTAGGAGAGAAAAATGGTCCTCATGACTGTAAGACCACTTCTGTTACGATGGTTCTGCGTACATTCTTGATCATTCCATTCTCAATACAACTTAAGATAGTTACAAGGAAGCAGGTAGTCAACATTACCTCTAAGTCCACTGATGAGTCATCAGCTTGAAGATAAGGTATGTCTGTGTGCTGTGCAATAATAGTAAATGTTTGAATCGATCTAATCTTTTGCTACAAAACAATAGGGGTTGTTTGGAGTTCAAGAATTTTGGTCCTGCTGGCACGAATTCTCTTTCCCCCACGAGGTCTGTATACTTCAAGGTACATACGGAGAGTACAGTCCCAGTCATTGAAGCAGTTGCTGAGATCCTGCCTCCTCCAGCAGGCATTTCTAGAGAGACAGGAGTGTTTTTTAAATCTGCCCTCACTTTGTGCACTGGTTAAGGGCCTGACAGAATATCTTCATGAACATTTATGCTTCCCCTTGATGTTACCTGGTTTTTTGTGATTAAAGTGGTCCATGCCACCCTAAGAACGTCACTTTGGGAAGCTGATAATGAAGTGGAAGTGGGTGCTCTTTTACTAATATCTAGTCCTTTCTCTGTGGTCTGAGTGAATTGTTCAGGCTCTTAAGCAGCCTTTTATTTATGACTGTGATTGTGAAGGTCACATATCTATTTTATTCTCATGTCCTCTGACCTTAAATGTTCCACAGAACACAGTTGGCATCAATGCTCTGCATAATGGAGATTGTTAGCCTCCAGGACTGAAACACCATTTGGAATATTCCTATAAACAATTTGGATTCCTTCAAGTTCCTAAAACAGTGGTTCATTTCTCACCCACCGCAGAGGGTGACCTGAATCTGAATTAGCAGATACTGTGCTAGACTTGAATCCTTGCTAGTCATTAACAAGTTTAATACTACTCTGCATTTGTAAACTTAGAAAAATCAAGTTTCAAGTGTGACTTTTCTGGCTTAGAGACAGATTCATCTTTTCAGAACCTCTGAAGTGGTCTTTTTAATCTGGGCATTATGTGTAAAAATTCTTTTTTATTCAGTTAGAGTAAAATTTTCTAGAAGTTACCCTAGAAATTACAGAGGGGAGAAAGATCCAAAAATTTTGATCCTAGAGTCAGAAATATCCCATAATACCCTGTTCTTATCTCCCATTGGGCTGTAATATATGTTTTTTTGTTTGTCTTTTTTGTTTGTTTGTTTGAGGCAGAGGCTTGCTCTGTCACCCTGGGTAGAGTGCAGTGGCATCATCATAGCTCACTGTAGCCGCAAACTCCTCAAACTGCTTGGCTCAAGCCATCTTCTTGCCTCAGCCTCCCCAGTAGCTGGGACTACAGGCACTTGTCACGACATCTGGCTAATTTTTTCTATTTTTGGTAGAGACAGGGTATCACTTTTGCTCAAGCTGGTCTTGAACTCCT
>CAUYRT010030079.1:0-20247 GCA_963574885.1 Lepilemur ruficaudatus
CACATGGCTCATTTTCAGGATTAAAATCACCAAAGTGGAACTTCTCAAACCATCCATGTACTGTGCATTCGTTAGCCATGTACTTCTCAAACACTATGTTGACATTTCGAGCTGTCTGTGCTGTATTGGTTCCATGATGGAATTCATATTTGAAAATAACACAAATTTTTTGACTTAATCCACAGTTTCACAAAAATTGCTCTAAAAAAAATTGAAAGAAAATCACAGGCCAAAATGTGGGTTTGAAAGACTGAGGATCTACCTTCACAATGACATAAAACAAGCAGTGTCAAAGTGATATGTCAGAGATATCAACTGCCAAACTTAGTACTTAAGGAAATCAGACATTTCATACTTAATAACCTAATATAATGCTCACTTTCACCAAACTAAAATATTTCTAATTCACTTTTATTTAGTTAATAAAATTGAAAGGTCTCAACTCTTAACATTTACCCTGTGTATTTTTTTTTTTTATTTTACATTGTCGGGTCCAGTATAGTAGTTATTAGGCATGTCTGGCACTTGAAATATGAGTAGTCAAATTGAGATATGCTATAAGTGAAAATCCGTATAGATTTCAAATATATTGTGTGAACAAAGAAAGAATATAAAATATCTCATTGGTATTTTTATATTGAATACATATTGAAATATTTTAACATTGTGTAGTACAGATAATTATTTAAATTAATTTCAATGGTTTCTTCTTATCTTTTTAATGTGGCGTCTAGACAATTTAAAATAATATATGTGGCTCAGATTGAGGTGTCACATTATATTTCTATTAATCAGCATTGTTCTAGGTGGTCTATTGATGTTAGAGGTATGGTAGGCAGCCTCATGGATGGATTCATTTCCACTGCAGCTTTCAGCTCATTATCCACGTTGGTCTCAGGTTGGTCACATGGCTCCAAAGTTGTCTGCATTCTAATCCCTAGAATCTGTGAATGTGTTTCTTTATATGGCAGAAGGACTTTACAGATGTGATGAAGATTAAGGACCTTGAGATAGGGAGATAATCTATGATGATATCGGGAATTCCACTCTAATAGGATGAGTATGTAGAAGAGAGAGGACAGCAGAAGAGTATGTCAGGAAGATTTGATATGAGGATTCAATTTGCCATTGCCACCTTTGAAGATGGAGGAAGATGACCCTCAGCTTATAATTAGCAAGGAAGCAGGGACCTCAGTCCTACAAGCACAAGAAACTGAATTCTGCCAACAAAATAAGCAGGAAACTGTTTTTGCACTACAGGGTCCAGAAAAGAACACAATTTACAAACACTTTAGATTTTAGTCTTGTGAGATCTGTACCAAACCTCTGATCTCAGAAGTATAAGATAACATATTTTACGGTTTTAAGGTGCTAGATATGTGACCATTCATCATAGCAGCAATAGAAAACTAATACAAGGGGTGATATGGGCCAATATTATTTTTCCAATGTTCAGATATTACTACTATCCAATGGTAGTTTCTTCTATCCTGAGCACTAGACTTTTAATCTTATTTTTAATGAACTTCTTTAAATACAACAGTATCAAATTTACAGTATTGATCATTTAACCAAAACAAGGAGAAGAAAAATGTTAAAGGGAGGAGAGCAAAGGGAAAGAGAAGGAGTAGAACAGAAATAGTAAGGAAAGGCAAAATAAGGAAAAGGGGAAGGAAGGAGGGAAGGAAAGGAAGAATAGAAACAAGAAAAGAAAGGAAAAAAGGGAGAGAGGGAGAGCAGTATGAAAAAAATAAATTTAAATTGTTTTACAAGAATACAATACTATTCAGAATATAAACCTAACATTTTATGAGGTTTAACCTAGGTTCAGTTATTTTTAAAAATCTCAAACTTCATTCAAGTACTTTCATCTTCTATATAATTGCATTGTCATCGTAATGCATAATGCCTGTCTTGTCTGAACTTTCAGAATGTTTTATATATACCTGAATAAAGGCTTTAAAACTTTCTATGCTTAATGTGTAATTTTTAGTCATTTTAAAAACTTCTCATCTTATCTCTTCTATCATATTGTTTACCTGCTATAGGCAAGATTTATGTTTGATTTCTCTCCATATCCTCCATAGCACTTATATGGCTTATTTGAAAAAAAAAAAATTGGAATCAACTATGTAAATGCAAATACAATTGTTTAATTAGCCTGTGTAGAGTATATTTCAAACATAGTATGTCCAACTACCTCCTTAAAAATAATACACATCACTCATCAATCAACAGTGAAATGTTCTTCAAATATATGAATCCAGAGTAGCTAAATGTCAAATGATAGACAAATTACATGATCACTTAACATCAGCACCATGGAGAAATGGAGTAATAAAACCCCTAAAGGTGTCAATGTCTTAATTCCCAGAACCTATGAATATGTTATGTTACATGACAAGGAGGAATTAAAGCTGCAGATAGAAGTAAGTTTGCTAATCACTTAACCTTATAAACAGATTATTCTGGATTACTGGGGCAGGCCCAATGTAATTAAAAGAGTACAAGTGAAAGAGGGAAGCAGAAGAGGAAGTGTGAGTCAGAGAGAGGTTTAAAGATGCTGCTGTTCAAGATGGAAGCAGGGGCTGCTAGCCAAGGAAAGCAGATAGTCTCTAAAAGCTGTAAAAGACAAGGGAACTGATTCTTCCCCTAGTGCCTCCAGAAGGAATGCAGTCCTATTGACACCTTGATTTTAGCCCATTGAGACACATTTTGGATGCTGTATCTTCAAAAGTGTAAAATAATGTTTGTGCTATTTTATGAATCTGAATTTGTAGAAATTTGTTACATCAGCAACAGGAAACTGTTTCCTACTGGAATATGAAGACAGAAACCAAATAATGATCACATTGAATCTTTGGCTTCAAAGAGTAAGATCAATATTGACCATTATCACATGAGCTAATACTTAGGAGCTGAATTATCTAGAGCCTATGAATTCCTATCAATATTTGAGTGGAACATTATAGGAGAAACTATTCACAAACCCATCAAACAAGGGAGAGAAAGCAGAGATGCAGGATTGGCTGTTCCTCTGGCAGACCTCAATTAGAACTCATCAACTGCTTACAGCCTCAGTTCGTCACATTAAGAGTATGAGCTAATATTGATGAGAGAGATAAGGGAGAGATCCTCACTGTTAAAGACCCGACAAGGACTCCAAGATTTGATAATATTTCAGCAAGATGTTTTATCACTGATTGTGTGTAGATAACACTATGAAGGGATAAAATCCCAGAGAGACAAGAGAGTAAAACTTCAAGCAAACAAAAAATGCATAACTGAAAGTATTTGTTGATGAAAGGTCAAAATATGTACCAAAATTGCTGCCATAAGTATTCAAAGTATAGCAATATTACTGTAGGTTGGGTGGATTAAGGCAAAATTTACTGGAGGGAAATGATCCCAAGAGGAACCTTGAAATATAATTAGTTTTATATTGATGTCAACCAAAGAAGGGCATGAATTCTGCCTTAAGTTTTGTTTCCTCACAAACAATGAGACAGGATTTGAATGTAATTGGTTTATTCGGGAGGTGATAGGGAAAGGAAGAGTACAAATCAGACAAAAGACAGAAGAACTCCAACAGAGGATGTTCTATTGAGATTACTGATACAGATGACTGGATTTCAATTCTGCTGGGAATTATGGAAAATATTTGGAAAAATGCCTCAGAGTTTCCCCTCTCAAGGATTGAGGAAGCTGGGTTTTGTACCAAACTGCTCATTCCCTAGATCTGTAACTTCCCTAGATCTGTTTTTTAATGTATTGATTCCCCCAAAAAATTAGGCCTGCACTGCTTTCAATCTGAGAAAATTCCCACAGCCAGAAAAAGCCATCAAAGATTTCTTATGCTCACAATAAGCCATCAGTAAAAATGTGGATGTGAGTGCCAAGTAGATGTGGGCAGGAATGATACCATTAACATCCACTGTTGCATGTTTAAGCATCCACTCATGTTCATTCTTTAATATCTTTGGTTCTTCAAAGTGATGTTGTGTCACAGCTTCTTAAAACAAAAAGGAATTTTCAACAAGAAGGAAAGTGAGATGAGCTATAGTACCCATTGCTATAGTGTTTAGGGCCCTGATATTCATCTACTTTCTCTGCCACATATTCTACACTCCCCTTTCTAGGTTATCACTCCCTTTTCCAAAGGGGCAACGAAGGCACTCATTCCTGAGGAATATGAGCTCATGGTTTCTGTACCCTTATGAAGCAGTGGTTACTGCAATAACCCATTCATAATTGACATTAGAAAGGGAAGCACCAAGTGAATCCCCTTTACTCTGGACATAAAACTCAATGTTCCCTTTATATCACAATCAAATCTACTTAAAATGATCATGATCAATCACTATTGCAGAAATTGTAGCTATTTTCTTTGCCTATCATGGTAATCCTAAATTACTCAGGCAGCAAACATAGCTTTCAGTGTAGTGAACTAGAGCTGCATTCTTTCTAAACATCTCTCCACCTCTATTCCACCTCTTGTTCCCTGGACCTTTATATTATGGATATTGGGAACACATCATTATTTGATGGTTATCAATGCAAAGTATAAACCATTTATAGGACCACAAAACCGCAGGGTTCATCCCTGAGCTGGAGCATTATTAGCTGCATCAAAGATGTTATTATCAGAATAGAAGTTTATAGCTAATTTTAGAAATATGGTAGTGCAAAAACATTTTTTAATGATACTTACAATGTCGTGCATTTTTTGTCAAAAAGTTAGTGCCTTCATCCAAGGTGAGGTTATGTAAGATAACATCAGTAAATCTTGTAAGCATGTATTAGTGGTGCTGGTGAGGGACTTGTGCATGGTTAACATCAATCTCTGGAACATGTATTGATCCTCATAAGGACATTATGCTTCCTTTCAAGGGTGGAAGCGATCCAATTTAATCAACTTGCCCAAAGTGACAGCTTGAACTTTTCAAGCATTGGTAACAAAACAAGGGCCTAGTTTCAGTATCTGCTACTAACTGTCAGTAGCAGCTGTAAACAGATATTCTTGCTGATAGTCAAGCCAGTTGGGTCTATGCAGACCCTATATCCTGCTTCTGGATTTCTCCACCCATGGATTCATTATGATAGCACCAGCATGACAGAAAACAGAGGATGATTAAGATCCATTGGACAGTCATTCTTCTTGGTTGTCTAGCATCTTCTGGTGGGCATTTATGTGGCAAAGACTCACATACTTTGCACTCACCCTCATGAACCAATTCATAAGCCTCTTTCTAGACCACCTTGTATAGAATATTTCATTTCCAACCAATACTTTAGAATTTCATGTTTACTCCTATATAAGGCTACTTTTATCATCACATAAAATTAATAACTAGGTGTGCTATTTGAAGATCTGCCTACTGCCACTCATAGGATGCTTTTAACCACTGTCTTCCAAGACCACCCTGTTTTATGGTAGCCCTCAATATCTGCTTTACTAACATATTGACATTATTCTCCTGTGAATAAGTCCCTGATATTTCCCTCTTCTGTCAACCAGTCATAGAAACCACCTCCATAGCAACAAAGCTATAGATGTTCACTTAGGAAAAGATGTAAGGTCAGTGAACAGAAGTAAATGACATGTAACAAAGGGGTTGCCTTAGTCTGTTCAGGCTGCTACAACAAAATTCCTTAGATTAGGTAATTTATAAGTAAAAGAAATATATTTCTCACAGTTCTGGAAGGTAGGAAGTCCAAAGTAAAAACTCCAGCAGATTCAGTGGCCACTAAGGGCCTGCTCTCTGCTCCATAGACGGTGCCTTTTTCCTGCACACTCACGTGGCAGAATGGCAAAATAGCTCCTTTAAACCTCTTTTATAAGAGCACTAGTCCCATTCATGAAGGCCTCACCCTTATGAATTAATCACTTCCTTGAAGTTTCCACCTCTTAATATTATCAGGGTCCAACATATGAATTTTGGGAGATACCAATATTCAGGCTATTGCATGGGTCTAAACCACTTTTTAATGTCCTTGGTACCTTATTAAACCTGAAATCAAATAAACCAGTCCTAACTTATAACACGGTAGATCAGACAATATCCAGCTCAAGATTCCCAGCTCTGGTCACACAGACACTTGACATAGCATAATCAGGCTTTTCAATATTTTTTGGGCTTCTTTGTGCCTTGCATTGAGACTATCCTATTAGAAATTGCTGGAGACTCAGAATAGCATCTTTGCCTTCATATAACTTCAAAATCATGGAATCTCATGTCATATATAGTCCAAATAACAGGACATCTTTACACACCGCACTTGCTCCAGAGACTTCTTTTACTCTTTTTGGCTTGCTAAGGCACTTGATAAATGAACTAAAACATACTCTCACGTGAATTAAGCGGTACTTCCAAAATCTGTAGAAGTTTTTTGCATTATGCCACTCTTTTGAGTGGAGACAGTGTGGGATGTTACCACTTGCTCTTCATGTCAAGTAATACCTTCATTGGTTATCTATCCATTTTGCCTCTAAGAACTCTATGACTTATTAGCCATCACGCCACATACTATGAGAGCCCTTTGTTAGCATTCTGACCTTTCTTTCTCTTATAATAATTAAGTTCACTTTGTCATTGGAAATGAAGCTCCACCCAACCTCAGTTTTTTCTGAGAGTCTGTCTTGCTTTATCATTAAGGGGTGAAGTTCCATAGCACACATCCTACCACCAATCCTGTCTGTAGAAGAAAGCCACCGTAGAGCTCCTCCTTGATCATGGTAGCACCCTCATTGCTTTAGGCCCTCGGTGAGTCCTAAAGTTTTGCATTCCATTATTATATGACCATAGTGAATCCAATATTATATGACCATATCTACTATGGTTTGAATGTTTGTCCCTTCCAAAACTCATGTTAAAATTTAATACCCAATGTGGCAGTATTGAGAGGTGGGGCTTTTAAGAGATGATTGGGTCACGAGGGCTCTGCTCTTATTCATGGGTTAATGGATCAATTAGTTATCAAAGGAGTGGGATTGGTGGCTTTATAAGAGAAAGAGCAGAGAGCTGAGCTAGCATGTATAGCTCCCATGTGATGCCCTGTACTCTGCAGAGAGTTCCCACCAGCAAGAAGGCCCTTACCAGATGTGGCTCCTTAGCCTTAGATTAGCCTCAGCTTAGCCTTACCAGATGTGGCTCCTTAGCCTCCTAAGCCTCAGCCTTAGATTTCTCAGCCTCCATAACTGCAAAAAATAATTTTTTCTTTATGTATTACCCACTTTCAGGTATTCTATTGTAAGCAACATAAAATAGACTAAGGCATCACTTATCTGGGACTTCTGAACACTTCTTTAATATTTTGCCAAAGCAGTTTCAGCACTTCCACCTCATTTACAAAAGTCCACTGTTGCTTCCGAACTCTATGGAGCCATTCCTACAGGCTATTCAAGATAGCTCCAGGTATTCTTGTTAGAGTATTGAATCCTAAGTTAAGAAATACTCTCCTGAATGAATAAATAGCTTACATTCTGCTTTCCTTCCAAGATTCATCCTCATTTTTTTTTTCAGTCCTCTGGGAATGTCCTAGTATGTAATAGCCATGTCCTGCATTTTTTTGTTGAATGATGTTTATTCTCCCAAGGAGTGACAGTATTCTCCTTTGAGAACTTGCTGGGTCTCAAATCTACTTATTGGCCTAGAAATAACAATTGAAAGTGGTGGCAGATGTTAAGGACAGCAAGCATCATTATTGAAGTTTATGCCTCAGGTAAAGCATTTTCATATTTTCCAGGCAAGATAAACTTCTCTAGCAAAAGGAAAAAGGGGGAGCATTTCTTCTAGAATATATCTTGGGGGAATTAAATATCTCAAACACATTCACCACAGTATCATCATCCTAGATCTCAGATTTCACCCCTTCCTTATCAATACATTGCATTTATAACAAGAGACTTACTAGGGCTACCCATCAGAATCTTTCATTACTTTATCACTCTTACAATGATGTCATGACCCTGTTTTTCAGCTTAGTCCAACTTCTTCGTGTAGAAAATGAGAGTTTAATTCAGTGTTGTTTTGGTGCCTTTCTGACCTTTATACCATTCCCTAAATTGATCATTTGCTGACCTGATACTATATTTTTTCCATAAAAGCTTTCATGTCAGAGACCAGTAGCCAGCTCATTCCATTATGCTTATTCTAACCAAGCCCTTACATTTCTTAAGTGCTGAAAATACTACATAAAGCAGAGAAGTCCATTCTATCTAGGCTCCATCTTTATTTACTAAAAATGGGAATCTTAGTAGCTGAGAATCTTTATTTGCTAAAAGTAATATGAAAGAAATTATCATCTCTATTTAACAATAGCCTTAGTAATGGGCGGGTAATGTCTTAGTCCATCTGGGCTGCTATAACAAAATGGCATAGACTGAGTGGCTTATAAACAACAGAACTTTATTTATCACAGCCCTGGAGGCTGGAATGCCCAAGATCAAAATGCCATAAGGTGTGGTTGATATTTCATGATGGCCCAATTTTCATAACCTTTTATTTTGCTCTAACCTTACAGGGTAGAAGGGATGAGAAGTCTCTCTTAGGTCTCTTTTAAAAGGACACTGTCTTAGTACATTCCTATTGCTATAACTAAATAGCTGAGACTGGATAATTTATAAAGAACTTACATTTATTTTCCGACAATTCTGGAGGCTGAGAAGTCTAAGATCAAGGTGACAGCAGATTTAGCATCTGGTAAAGCTGCTCTCTGCTTCCAAGGTGTCATTCTTTGCTGTGTCTTCACATGGCAGAAGGAGTAAACATCTCCCTCACATTTCTTTGATAAGGGCTCTAATCCCCTCTTAAAGGCCCCACATCTCAATACTATTACATTAGCAATTAAGGTTCAACATTTTAATTTTGGTGGGACACAATCAGACCATAAAAGTCACTAATCCCATTTATGAGGGCTTTGTCTTCATGACCTAATCACCTCATAAAGATCCCATCTCCTAATACCATCACCGTGGGCTGAGTATTTCAACATAAGGATTTTGAGGAGACATAAACATTCAGACCAAACCAACTACTATCGCCTTCTGTCCAATAAGTAAACAATTGTAGAACTTTTTAAAATTTGTTTTATTTCATGAAATTGCCACATCTCCACCATGATTTGATAAGTGTCCTCCCCCCTCTACAGTACTCACTGCATCCATTAGTTGTGGGTTTACCCACGCCCAAACCCCCTACCCCCACCCCCCTACCCCCAAAGAATATTACTACTGTGCAAGCACCTTAGTGTTGATCAGTCAATGCCAGTTTGATGGCGAGTACATGTGGTGCCTATTCTCCCATTCTTGTGATACTGCACTTAGGAGGATACGCACAAACTCTATCCAGGAAAATATAAGAGGTGCTAGATCACCATCATTTCTTATAATTGAGTAGTATTCCATTGTATACATATACCATATTTTATTAATCCACTCATGGATTGACGGGCACTTGGGTTGTTTCCACATCCTTGCTATAGTGAATTGTGCTGCCATAAACATTTGAGTACAGATGTCTTTGTTATAGAATGACTTTTATTCCTTTGGGTAGAACTGCTGTGGTACTGCTGGATCAAATGTTAGTTCTACTTGTAGCTCTTTGGAGTATCTCCAAATTCTTTTCCACAGAGGTTGCACTAATTTGCAGTTCCACTGGCAATGTAAGAGTGTTCCTATCTCTCCACATTCTTGCCAGCATTTGTTGCTTTGTGATTTTTTTGATACAGCCCAATCTTACTGGAGTTAGGCGATATATCATTGTCGTTTTGTTTTGCATTTCCCTAATGATTAGAGATATTAAGCATTTTTTTATGTTTTCTGGCCATTATTCTGTCTTCTTTTGACAAGTTTCTGTTCGTGTGCTTCTCCCATTTATTGATAGAGTTGTTTGATTTTTTTCTTGTTCATTTCTTTGACTTCTAGATAGATTCTTGTTATCAGCCCTTTATCGGATGTGTAGAGAGCGAATATTTTCTCCCATTCTGTAGGTAGTCTATTCGCTCTAATGACAGTTTCTTTGGCAGTACAAAAGCTTCTTAATTTTATCAGGTGCCATTTATTTATTTTTGTAGTTGCTGTGATTAAGGCATAAAACCTTAAGAATCTTAGAAGAAAATGTAGGGAAGACTCTTTCAGACATTGGCCTACGCAAAGAATTGTAGAATCTTGTATTGAATGCCTGATACTTTGGAAAACTGACTAGTTCCAAATGCCTTTGATTGGATTTTCCTAAAGGTAGGAACTGAAAAAAGATTTTGAGCACAAGTAATTTCTTTGATAGGTGATCCCAAAAGTAGAACAGTAAAGAATTAAGTCAATAAAAGGCATAATATTGAACAGAATGCTACTCTGAGTAACTATATCTTTATCTTGTGGTAAGCTGTAGAATACAGTGAAGAACACACCACAGAAATGTTACCACAGAAATAATGCAACCAAGATCAAGAAAGCAAAGGTATTTTTTCCATTCATCATTAATTGAAAGTTGCTTCTAGGTACAGTAACTTCTCAAAATAGTCCTGTTTCCTAGAATGAGCTTAGCATGTCCTCTTGCCCAAAAAAGAGTTCCTAGTCAGAAATTTGTGGGCATTTTCCATAAGAATCATCAACTCAAAGGCATATGGACAAGGCATCAATAACATAAAGCTCATGGTCAAGGAAAGAAAAGATGGTTATATGTTCGTTAAAGTTAAGAGAGTCTCTTTGTGAGTATTGAAAGATTTGTTTGGATAAGTAGGGAAATGTTGAACTTTGTATTCTTAGGGCTCAGAGTTTTATGGTAGTAAGAGAGTATCTACTTTATATATTTAAGCAAGAAAGATAATACAATTAATAGCAGAGATATTACTTTCTAGATGATATGCTGAATGGCCTGGGGTAAGGAGTGTTGAAAAGCAGGTATGTTATTAATCGTTAAGAAGTTAATACAATCCTGGGCATTTTATTGTGGATAATTTATAGTTCAACAAAAAAGGATTAAAAACGATAAACAGATTTCACATATAATTTATTTTCTGGATATATTTTGAATTCTGGGTGATTGAACTCTTAATGTGGTAAATTAGCTGGAAGATAATTAGAATAGTATAAAATTTGACTTCATCTAATTTGATTCAAAGTCATATAATTTTAGAAATGGAAACAACTGGAGATTCTCTTAACTGAACCTCTCATTTTAGAAATGTGAAAACAGTAACAAAAATATAATTTACACAAAATAACACATTTGAAGAATAACAACTTTGTTTTTCTTCCTCCCCAAACTGTAAATGTTCTTTCCCCTACTGTGCAGCTCCATGGTGATAGATACTGTGTTAATACCCAGGAAACGGAAGATGGAAAACCTACGCTATGTTTTCACTAAAAGTACTACCTTTTGAATGAAACAAAAGGTTGTAACATTCTAAACATAGAGAAAAATAATTTAAAAAAATGCAAATTGTTTCTGCACTGAACACCCTTTACATGTGAATAATACAGAATGAAAATAACAACTTTGATAATAAAATATAAACATAAAGTTGGAAGGGGGAGAATAGGATAAAGGAGAACCAAGTGATACTGGCTATAGGAGAACTATTAACAAATAGGCATTTATGCCATCTATATTTACAAAGGTAACCTATATATGGGGGTTACCTGAGAGATGGAATAAGCAAATGAAATCTTCATCTAATGTAGCAAAAATCAAATGCTGGAATTTAAAACTGATTAGCCAAGGACTAAGCATATGAGAATTCTATTGAGAAATGTTGACAACAACCAGACAAATAAAATTTTTATGTTAGGATATTGTAGGACAAGGTCCTATTGATTTCCTTTACATGCCCTACTATGTCACTTTTTTTTCTAGTTAGGTTAGTCACAGAATTTCTCTGGTCTTCAGTTTTCTCATCTTGTGGTTTTAAGTGAGATGAGCTCTAAAGTCCCTGTCAATATTTCAGCAGCTATGTTTTCATGATAGCCTTTGTTGCCTGTATAGAAGTCCTCTTATATATCTTCCAAGGTACCAGAGAACGATTTAGCTGTCTGAACCATAAAGTTACAGGAAAATATTTAATCCTGAGTGTCCTCTAAAAAGCTAGAGTTAGGTTTATGGCAAATATGAATCTTTCCAGTTCTAAGTTTATCTTGGCATATGTCTGTAGATTGCCAAGGTGAGGGGTAAGTTCAGGAGTCATTTGAATTCTAAGGGGAGAAACTGTAAGCATGGAAATGATCTCAAGGAAAGGAGGAACTGGCCCAAATCTCCAGTGATTTCTTACATTATAGAAAGCAGAACTGTGCTGTGCTCAAAATTAGTCTCCTTAACTCCTGAATTAAGATCTTTTAGGGCAACAGTTCCTAAATACTTCCCACTACACACCCAGGTCTTTTTGGAAGCTCACTAGGCATGTATGCATCATAGCTCTCACATCTTGTCAGATATTGGGGATAGTAGCAAGAGTTCACTGTTTTTTTGTTTGTTTCTCTGCCATGTTCCTCAGGCATTTATTTATCTAGAAGGAGTAGAAACTTTCAGCATTAACCTTCATATTAATGCTTCATTCAAATCCCTCCACATAGGAGGCTCATGCTTCTTACTCTCAGTCAGTACTCTTGTTTTCTTTATGGTAATTGCAAAATAAGTAAACATTTTAAGTGACCATATCTTATTTATCTTCGTATACCTATTGCATAAGCATAGCCTAACAAATGTCATACATCATAAATAAATATATATGCAAATAATTTACTTAGCTAGATTTTATGAGTAGACTAATGTAATTTGATTGATTTATCTTGTCAATTGTTCTAAAAGCCTGTAATGCTGCTATAGATTTCTGAAATAATAGTTGCTAAGACACTGGTAGGTATTGCTGTCATAAAATTAATAAACTCTGATAGAACATGTAACTGGAAAATGTAACATAACTTCAAATTTAAAATTTGAATGCTACTGTCTACATATTAGGCAATGTCTGCAAGAATTAAGTGTTTCTCACTGAAAGATTGTGTGAATAAAATGTTTATTAGTTGGAAATCGAAAACTAATCAAATATATTTTCATTTCTTAAACAAGCATATATTGAAACTTGTACTGATTTTGGAATAATAGCTTTTTTGTAAAATGTGTAATAAGATTGTTGCCTAAAATAGGTTTCAAAAATCAATAACAATATAAAGTGAGTGAGAATTATTGTAAACACATGTCATCTGTCATGAAATATACACCATATTTAATTAAAAGAAACTGTCGTATATATTTAATGAAAAATAGTTAAAATATAATAGAGCACACTTTAAATAAAGCAAGATTTAAGCCATGTGACACCAAGGAATCTTTAAGGAAATGATACATTATTAAATACAATCTAAACACTATTCAATTACATGATGGATCTTCAAGACTTGAGCAGGAAAAATTACTAATCCTGCTCTTAAAATTATAGTCCAATAAAAAATAAGGTGTTTATATTAGTGAGAAATTTTTCCAGTTTATTTTAAAATTTGCTTTCTTTAATAGAAACATTCTCTATCTCTCAGGAAAAAAATGGTTCTGATTTTGTATATAGGTTATTTTTCCTTTTACCCCTTGGAATGCCTTATAGGAACTAAGTTCACAGATATCACTTCAATATAACCTTTGGACCTGTAGACATTTTGCTGTGCAAATGAGTTTGCAAATGCATGACCAGAAACTCTTGCCTATACCAAATATAAATCTAACCTCAGTACAAATGGCAGCTGAGGCCATTATGTGCACAAGCTTCTCATTATTTAAAGCACAGTTTTTTTGCCCTGTGGATTTCTTGACATACAGTATTTGGTGGGGGTACCATTCTCATTCATCTTAATATATGCAACTCACTGAAGCAGTGAGCATAAGGTATTGACTGTTCTCATTGATGGTGGTAAAATATACTCACTTTATCTATAAAGAATAACTTCACCCCTCATTTATATATTCATTATAACTATGTTTTCTAACTATAGACACATACTATCTTGCTAGTTAAAAGCAAATTTAGATCTTTGCAAATACTAAATTGTACCATACCAGATAGAGTTAAAATGATAGGAAATGAAACAAGGAGGGCAAATAATTTTGTACTGGTATAACCAGAGAAGATCCAAAAGTTAGTATTAGGTTTAATTGTAAGTAACAGAAACTTTAGATATTTATGGATTAAACAAGATTACTTGTCCTTTCTTATAAAAAAATCTGGAAACCATATTCATAGTCCAGGTGACAGGTCTGTTACACAAAGTTCTCAGGGTTTCAGGTTCCAGGATTCTGCTCTTAAATCTCAAGGGTATGCCTCTTATTCTCAAATGATATCTAAAATATATGGTCAGCTATAACATATAAATTCCTAGGACAATGACGGAGGAAGGAGCAAAGAATTCATAGAAGCTATTTTATAAGAAAATTTCCCAGAAGCTTCCACATTGTTTTTTAAAAAAATTACGTCTGACTAACCAGAACTATATCACAAAACCTAGACAGAGGGGAGATAGGAAAATGTAGCTTTTTATGTGTGGCCAATTACTCAGTTAAAAATGTTTTGCCACAGGAGGTGCAGGATACGAAAATGGAATGAAGATATTAAAAAGTATGTAAGTTCTAAAACACACTCCTATAATTCTTTGTGTGAGACAAACAGATAAAACCTGTAGAGAATAAAATGACTGAGAGACTTCCTTTTAAATAGGATTTCTGATTTGACTTAGGATACCTCACTATTAGGTATTGCTGATCAAATAATGCCATTATCCAAAGGTAGAATTAGGAAAGGGTACATGATTTATTCTCTCATAGCATATGGGAAGCCACATAGTTTTGGACAATTAAAACCTGGCACTATACATACTCGTATTAAGTGTGAACAAAATGCACAAAGCAAACAATCCATGGTCCAGGCCAGAGAATTGGCATTATCAAGTTAACTTTCCTAGAGAATAATAAAGCCTCGAGGCTTAGAAACTATAATACTTAATTACCTATCACATGCATTACACTATACTCAAATGTAGATGTTTCATTTTCTTGTTCAATCATTTCCCCCCCCAAAACACATGATCAAACAGATATATAGTTGAATACTAAACACTCCAATCAAAAGGTAAAGACTTGCAGACTAGACAAAAAACAAGAAGCCCATTTTAGTTTCAAAGTCACGAACCAGTTGAAAGCTAAAAGACGGAAAAAGATACCATGAAAAAGTAACCAATCCTAGAAGAGATAGAGTGGCTATCCTAATATCAGACAAAATAGATTTTAAAACACTAAATATTATTAGGGAACTGGACATGGTAGCTCACAACTGTAATCTCAGCACTTTGGGGATTTGAGCAGGGAGGATTGCTTGAGGAAAGGAGTTTGCAACCAGATTGGGCAACATAGTGAGACCCTGGTCTCTACAAAAAATTCAAAAAAAAAAAAAAAAAAATTAGGCATAGTGATGCACACCTGTAATTCCAGATACTTGGGACTATAGTAGCTGGGATTCACATGAGACCAGGAATTCGAGATCATCCTGGGCAACATTGTGAGACCCCATCTCTACAAAAAATAAAAACAAAGAAAATAAAAATATGTATAAATAAATAAAATAATGAATAAATAAACAAATAGTACTAGGGACAAAGACAATTTTTTAATCATAAAGGAGTCAGTTTATCAAAAAGATATAATAATTATAAATGTGTTCACACTTAAAAATCAAATCTGAAGCCCATTATTCGAGGTGAGGTGACACAAGATTGGATGAATGGGCTCCACATGTACTTGCTATCAAATTGGTACTGACTGATTAACACTACCGTGCTCAAATGGTGGTGGTGTCCTCCAGGGATTCGGGGGTTGGAGGGGTAGACCCACATCTGAGGGATGTGGTTAAGCACTGTGGAGGGGAGGGACATGCTTGAAATGTAGTTGGGGATGAGAATTAGGGGTCTGAATAGGGGGAAGGAAATCTTCTAAAACTGGTTTATGTGAATAGTTGTACAACTTGGCAAATGTACTAATAATCATTTAATTGTACACTTAAAATGGAGTAATGGCATGGCACATACATTATACTTCAATAAAAAAAGATTTTAAACATTGAAATTTAAATAAAGTTGAATTCTAGTTAGATAAAAAACTTCAGAAGTTACTAAATAAATTTTAACAAGAAAAAAAAAAAACAAGTCTGAACCAAAGAATAGGTCTACGTGCACTACACCTAGTCTAACTTCTAGTTCCTAACACACTTTTACTTAATGCACTTCTTTTTTTATAGTAAAGCACTGTAATGCTTCATCTTCTTCCTTGAACTTGCATCTTGGTTTTAGTTTACATAGAAATGATATAGTCCAAGAACACTCTTAATTCCACAAAACATTGTTACTGGGGACTTTTTATCTAGAGAGCCAACTAAAGTGCTTTCTATTACCTGGCACAATATATTCTCGAAATTATACATTGAAAAAATATATTGTTTATGTTTAATCAAAATACCACAATATATTTTTTCCAAAATATATTGTGTATGCTTAATCAAAATATCACAATATATTCTGGAAATATTTACCAACCTCCCTAATTATTGCATCCAAATGATATCCAATGCTTATTGAGTACATAATATGTGATATGAACTGTATTAAGAGTCTTACATGTATCATACATATATGGTATAGATATGATAAAATTATCTTCATTTGTCAAAGATAAATCTGAGTTTCAGATAAGTTAAATAACATACTCAATATTCCACAGTAAATAGGTAGTAAAGTAAGTATGTAGAACCAGGGTTAAGATTATACACTGTATTAGGTTTCTTTGCTGCATAAAAATATTACCACAAATTTAACCATTATTCTGTCTTCTTTGGGGAAGACAGAATAATGGTTAAATTTGTGGTAATATTTTTATGCAGCAAAGAAACCTAATTTAGCAGCATGAAACAAAACCTCTGTATTGTCCCATGGTTCTGTAGTTTAGACATCCAGATAAACTCGACGGAGTTCTACGCTCAGGGTGTCCCAGGCTGAAATCTGGGTGTTGGGGTGAAATCCGCTGGACTCTTTCTTATCTGATAGCTCTGGAAAAGAATTCACTCCTAAGCACATTCATGTTGTTAGCAGAATTCAATTCCCCATAGTTATAGGACAGAGATTCCTCTTTCCTTACTGATACCTGGGGGTACCACTCTGCTTTAAGGTCATCCATATTCCTTCTCATGTGTTCCTCTTCATCTTTATAACAGCAATGATGTGAAAAGTCTTCTCACTCTTCAAATCTCTTTGACTTCTTCTGCTAATAGCCAATAAAAGCTCTCTACTTTTAAGGGATTATGTTACTATTTTTGGCTCAGTTGGATAATTTCCCTATCTTAAGGTCAGCGGTGTCATATACCATAACACAATCATGGGAGATTGCTCATTAATCCTCAACTCTGGCACTAAGCACCCTGTCAGCCTTAGTTTTATTTGAAGATATGATCTTTCTTCTGTCTTGATTGGTATTTAGGAAGACACCTGGAGAATACATTAGAGACCACGAGCCAGATATTCTTTCAAACTGGAATTGAATCATTTCACAATGCCATTAGAATGAAGATCATTACTTACCAGGTTGAAAGTAATAGACCTTAATAAGCGCCCACCATGACAAATATAATACAAACCACGCCAATGGACATCATTGTGAAATTTCAGAGCATTAGAAATATAAAGAAGAACTTAAAGACATTGAGAAGGCAAAAAATAGACAAGAATAAAAGGAAGAAATGAAAAAAAGAGGGAAGGAGGGAAAGAAAAAAGGAGGGAGGAAGGAAAGAAAGAAACAAAACTTTTCTGTAACAAACAATAATTTGAAATGCGCTGGACTTTTCAACAACAATACCTGATACTATTTCACAATTTACTGTCCATGTTTGAGAGAAATTATTTTTAATGTAGAATTTCATATCTAGCCAAATAATCATCCAAATAACAAAGATAATTTCAGACACTAGAATTCAGATACTAGAATTATGATAAATTATCTTCCTATGTTTTCCTTAGAAGTAATGTGAGAAATGTTTTCAGCAATAAAACTGAATCAATCAAAAAGAGAAGAAATTATGATGTATAAAATAGTGACTCTAATCCAGGATGGCAGTAAAGAGAGACATCAGAAAGAGAGATGTGCTTCATGTGCCTATGAATTAAGGGACCTCAGCACATAATGGGGATGAAAAGGTCCAAGAAAAAAATGCACATTTACTAGATGGCCTAATATTTAATTTTTGACAAAAAAAGATTTTTAAAAATTATGACAAGAAGAAAAAAACAGATGTGGGGAAAAACTATAATTATAATTGTCTATCCACAGAACCAAATTTAAATAATCATAATAATGTAAACATTCTGTATTAATTTATATAAAATTAGTGCAATAACCTTATCAGAAGTATGGATAACAGAGAGGTTTGAGAAAGTGGTGAAATTGGAATTAAATAAACCTTTAAAAGAGTAAGAAGTCAGCCAATACTTTCTAAAATTGACACACCAAAAAATATGGTAATAACAAAGAGAAAGACAACTAAAATACCTGAAAGTGGTGGCTCCTGGTGGTGGGAAATGAATTTCTGCTATTTGTAGAATCTTTTATTGCTACTTGATATAGAACAAAAATAATACAAAACCAAAAATAATACAGAAACTAAGCAAACCACTGTTTACATGCTTTGCATTGATAAAATAATGTGGAAAGCTTCAAATAAATATTTATAGCTCACATAGTAATATAAGAGAGGAATAAACTTCGGAATTAGAATCCTAACTTTATGATGTTTCAGTTTTAGTGCTTACATGTTATATAAACTTAGGGAGGTTACTGAGACTCTAAGCATCTAGGATGTATTATCTACGGAGTGGGGATAATAAGAACACTTATCTCAAAAGATTCTATTCAGGAAAAAAGAGACAGTACAATATCTAATAAGATGTACCTTGAGAAACAAAAGTTTATAAAACTAAAATCTAATAGAAGAATGTATTTGAGTGCTATAAAATTATATTGCTATGCCTTTTACAATATATTATTGATATTATTTTAAAGATAGGCATTTAAGGATATGTATCAGTTTAATAAAGACATAATTTATTTGATTATCTTTATTTTTGCTTTGGCAGATTTTCATTCATATCATTTTTTGACAAATTTATTGAAGCTAATTTACATTGCATGCCATTACTCCATTTTAAGTGAACAATTAAATGATTTTTAGTAAATTTACCAAGTTATATAGTTATTCACATAAATCAGCTTTAGAAGATTTCCTTCCCCTTATTAAGTCCCCTAATTCCCATCCCCAACTACATTTCAAGCATGCCCCTCCCCATCACAATGCTCTCTACATCCCTCAACTGTGGGTCTACCCTCCTAACCCCCAGATCCCTAGTGAACACCATCACCATTTGAGCACCGTAGTGTTAATCAGTCAGTACCAATTTGATGGCGAATACATGTGGAGCCCATTCTTCTGGTCTTGTGTCACCTCACTTCGAATAATGGGCTCGAGCTCAATCCAGGATAATATAAGCAGTGCTAGCTCACTGTCATTTCTTAAAATTGAGTAGTATTCCATTGTAAACATATACCAAATTTTAACAATCCACTCATGAATTGATGGGCACTTGGGTTGTTTCCACGACTTAGCAATAGTGAATTGTGCTGCCATAAACATTCGGGTGCAGATGTCTTCATTATAGAATACCTTATACTCTTCTGGGTAGATGCCTAATAATGCTATTGCTGGATCGAATGGTATTTCTATTTTTAGTTCTTTGAGAAATCTCCAAATTCTTTCCCACACTAATTAGGTTGCACTAATTTGCAGTCCTACCAGCAAGTGTTCCTGTCTCTCTACAACCTCACCAGCATTTATTGTTTTGGGATTTTTTTGATAGAGGCCAACCTCACTGGGGTTAGGTGGTATCTCATTGTGGTTTTGATTTGCATTTCTCTAATGATTAGAGAAGTTGAACTTTTTTTTATATGTTTGCTAGCCATTATTCTGTCTTCTTTGGAAAGTTTCTGTTCATTTCCTTTGACCATTTATAAATGGAGTTGTTTGATTTTTTCTTGTTAATTCTTTTGAGTTCTAGGTAGATTCTTGTTATCAGACCTTTATCAGAAGAGTAGAGAGCAAATATTTTCTCCCATTCTGTAGGTTGTCTATTTACTCTAGTGATACCATTTTTGAACTTATAATTACCATCATAAATTC
>CAUYRT010030080.1:0-94502 GCA_963574885.1 Lepilemur ruficaudatus
ATTCTTCTGCATAAGAATATCCAGTTTTCCCAGCACTGTTTATTGAAGAATCTGTCCTTTCCCCAAGGTGTGTTTTTGGCACTTTTGTTTGAGTTGACTGTAATTATATAAATTTCTTTCTTTCTTGATCAGTTTTTCAGGGATTTCACAAATTTACTAATCATTTCACAAAACCAGTTGCTGGCTCTGTTTGTTATTTCTATTAAAGGTTTTTAAAAATTTTAAAAACCAATTTCTATTCTTATTATTTTCATTATTTCCTAATTTTTACTTACTTGGCTTTTAATATATTTTGCTTTTTTATTTTCCTGAAATGATCATTATATTTCACACTTTTTTTGAATGTACATTTAATTTCCCTTTGGGCACAATGATACATTTTAATGTATCATATTTTAATTATCATTAGTTCACAATACTTTCTAATTTCCATTGTGATTTTTTTCACTGACATATAGGTTATTTACAAGTATGTTTTTAATTTCCAAGTAGGTGTGATTTTCAGTTACCTGTTAGGTATTAATTTTAGCTTACTCAAACTGTGGTCAGAGAACATTTTCTGTAAAATATTAAACTTTGAAATGTGTAAGACTTTTTCAATGTTTGTAAATATCTGTTTAATACTTAAAAAGAATGTATATTCTGAAGTTGTTAGGTATCCTCTGAGTGTCAATTAAATCAACTCCTTTATTGTGCTGTTCAGGTCTTTAATATCTTTGGTAACATTTTTATGTTTTTTCTATTAGTTACTGAGAAAAGTAGTTTAAAGTCTTCTGCTAAGATTGTGGATTTGTCTATTTTCTCTTTTAGTTCTGTCAATTTTTGCCTTATATATTTGATGCTATGATATTAGTGGTAGTGAATTTATATTTGTTATATATTCCTATGTATTGAAACTTTTATCTTTATAAAGTATCCCTCTAGTCTCTAGTAATGCTTTTCTTGTTAAAGTCTATTTTAACTATGTAGCAGAGCCTGTTAATATCCTGCTCCTATTTCCTTGGTACTTAACAACTGCTGTATGCACCAATGGTTTTCTATTGCAATCACCTGTGATTGTGGGATTTTTCTGGTAAGCTTGGCCTAGGTGAAGGGAAGGCAGGTCAGAAGCTCTGGGAAGTTGATACCCCAGTGGCATTCTCCATCTAGTGACAGATGAAAACTGCAGAATAAAGATCTCAGCTTCATTACCTATTGGGTGAGACAAATCTGAGGCATATTCTACATCATGTCACGGAAGTCCTTAGTGGGGTTGAGTCCTAGGCATCCTTTGTGGTAGCCTGCTCACTAATGCATCCAGTATTAGGTTTTCTTCTCTTCCTTTTATCACCTTCTCCCCTTCCCAGTTCTCTTATTGGAGCTTCCTGGGATCACATCGCAAACAAACGATGTGCTATTGTTATAATATTTTTCCCCTCCAAAACTCATGTTGAAATTTAGTTCCCAATGTGACAATATTGAGAGGTGGTGCCTTTAAGAGGTGATTGCGTTATAAGGTCTCTGTCCTCATGGTTAGATTAATAGATTCATGGATTAATGGATTAATAGGTTATCATGGAAAGGGGACTGGTGGCTTCATAAGAAGAGGAAGAAAGACGTGAGCTAGCATGTTAGCATGTGCAGACCCTTTGCCATGTGATACCCTGTGCCACCCTGGGATTCTGTAAAGAGTCTCCACCAGTAAGAGTAAGAAGGCTCTCACCAGATGTATCCTCTTGACTTTGGACTTCCCAGTCTTAAGAACTATAAGAAATAAATTCCTTTTCTTTACAAATTATCCAATTTCAGGTATTCTGTTATATGCAACAGAAAATGGACTATTATGCATTTGATCTCAGATCTGTTTCAGAGGGAATAATCAAAGACAGTTTTATATGTTTTATTGTTTACGTGGCATATCTTTTTTCATCTTCTTGTTTCCAGCCTTTCTGTGTCTTTTATTCTAGATCTGTCTCTAGTTAAGTGGAACATAGTGTGTTTTGTTTTCTTTATTTAATAAAACAATCATTTGTCTTTTAATTGAATCATTTAGTTCATTTCCATTTGATGTAATTACTGATATATTTGGGTTTAAGTCTTAGTCTTTGCTTTCTAGTCCCCTTTTGTTCTGTGCTGTTTCCTCTTCTTTCTTAACTTTTTGTTTTATATTGATTTAATGTTTTCATTATTCCATTTTCCTCTCTGTTAACTTGATATTTGTACAGCCTCTTACTATTTCAGTAATTAGAGATTACCATAGCTATCCTCAACTTATCAAAATCAACTTTTCTAGTTGAAGCTGTGACTCATTTTTCCTAGCTGACATTCACAGTAGTGTGGGTTTCATTCCTATCAGCAGCTCATATTAACTCTTTTGTAGATTTCATTCCTTTTTTTTCTTTTTACTTGGGCATAGCTGATCAACAATCTTATAGGGCCCTTAAAGGCAGGGTGGAGTAGCGGTGAGAATGGTGAGTTTGGAGACCAGGGGAGTACTCATCATGGAACCAAAGAAACTATTTTTGGTTTGGTGGATTTCAGTGACATCACTATTTCCTTTGCTCCAGTTGTTTCCTTTAGAATTTTAGCCTCTGGTTCTTTGCCACTCACCTCCATATAACCTTTCTTTCATCTCCACCCTTCCTGCCCTGTCTCCTGATTTTTCTCTTTAGTTCTGTAATAGTTTATTACGACTGATATAATAACATACCACAAACTTGGTGGTTTAAAACAAGAGAAAGTTGCTGTATCATAGTTATGGAGGCTACAATTCTGAAATAAAGGTGAAGGTAGGGCCATGCTTCCTCCCAAGGCTCTAGGGGAGACAGAATATTTCCTTGCCTCTTCCTAGCTTTTGGTGGTTGTCAGCAATCCTTTGTGTTTCTTGGCTTGTAGATAGATCATTGCAATCTCTGCTTCCATCTTTATAGGGCTTCCTTCCCTGTATGTCTTGTGTCTTCACAAGGCATTCTCCTCATGTGTGTCTGTGTTCAAATTTTCCTCTTTTTATAAGAATACCAGTTATTGAATTAGGGCCCATCCTAATCTAGCATGACCTCATCTTTACTAGATGACATCTGCAATACCCTATTACCATGCCAAATAAGGGCACATTCTAAGGTTCCTTGTGAACATAAATTTTGCAGGGGACACTATTCAATCCAGTACAAACTCACCGTGTAGGGTGCAATAAAAGTATCACTGATCTAGAAGTTAGAATTTCCAGGTACTTATTTTGCTTGTGCTACTAATTACATAACACAGACTTTGGAGTTTGTAAGCAGGGGTTTAAATCAGTTCTGTCACTTAAGCTCACTGAGCCTCATCTGCAAACTGAGGATAATAATGCCTATCTTCCAGGTAGGACTAAATAAGATTATGCTTTTTAAATGCTTGGCATAGTGCTTAATACATGCTGGGTGTTTAACAAATATTGATTTTTTTCTCCATCCACTCCCTCTTAGTTTCTCTGCAGTAAAATTAAGTGGGTTTAATTTTGAGATCCTTTCAGCTTCAAAGTTCTAATAGCTCCTTTGGGCTATTTCTTTTCCCTACTCAGCCTCACCCCTCTCTCTTATCCCTTTCCTCTTTAACAACTTGGCTTCTTTATTCCAGCTTTTTGCCCTTCATTCGCCTCTTAATCCTTTTCTCTCCACTTTAATTCCATATAACTAGCATGATATTGGTCCTGGTTCATCCAGGAACAGTCCCAGTTTATGCCCATTGTTCGGTGTTATTACTGATAATGCCCCTTCTACTCTCAGTGTCCTGGTTTGGATGATGAGTTGTGTGGTTGCTCTACTTAGAGTGTTATCATGACATGTAGACCTGCCTTTGTCATCTCATGATCTACAACATATCATGTATTTTAATTGTTTTTGAGTTTTCTTTCTGATTGGATTTAGGGCAGTCTCTGTGAATGATTTTCTGTGTTTCCCAGCTCTAGCACACACCTAGCAAGAGGAGCTGCTCAGCAATATTTGTTGGACATACAAGATGTTTTTGAAGCTGTACTTGTTTCATTCTGTGCACTGCAGGTGCTCAATAAATAATCTTGAAATTGAAGTAGATTTCTGCCTTTTGTGAAAATGAGAAATGAACGTGACAAGAACACTGCTCCTCTCTCTGCCTTCCTTTATTTGCGGTTATTAGCTCAGAGATCTCATTTTACCTCCAGATTTGTGACTCATTTCTTCCTCCTGCCCCACCCATAGCCATTTTAATTCTTTGAAAACTGGAGTTATCCTTTTCAAGACTCCATTGGGTGCTGTGGTGACCTGATTTCTAGTTGCTGGGTGCTTGCGTTGGGCAAGTGTACCTCCACGATTAAAATCTCCCCACCGCCCTGAGCTCCTGAGGCCTGTTCTCCACTCTGTTGTCAGATTCAGAAGCACTTTATCTGCCATCTTGTTTCTACCTTTGAGGCCACACCCTCTGTTGGTTACTTCATCCTTTGGTTGTGTCTATACAAGTGAAATTAAGTGGATAATGAAGCCAATGATGAGTTTAGTTCAGGGCTCAAAGCCACTTTTGCTTGACACTGCTTCCTGTTGCTGTTGGCCCTTACCTCAGCACCCTGCCCCACTTTTTGTTTGTAAATTGGGAACTGCTATGCCACAGGAATATTTTCTGAACCTTGTCATTTAGTTCAAGTGGTGGGAAGCATTTTATTTCTTCAGGAATTATAAAATCTAATTCACCTGGGTTGAATAAATAGGCTGCCCTTCCTGCTGGTTGCTGAAAACCATCACATACCAGGTTTCCAACAAATAATTGTTGAGAACTTACTAAGTATAAGTAATAACTCCAATAACATGATTGTCTTCAGGGAGTTCTGTAGAGGCCTTGGGGGCTGCATCTCAAGTCAACTTTCATGAGAATCTGCTTTGAGGAGCGTAGTTAGCCGACAGTCTTCAGCTGTGGCACCTTCGGATGTGTCCTTGCATGCGTGCCGCCAACCCACACTCTCCCTGGACTGCTTCTAGCTAGTAGTGACTGAGCATGGTACTGGTGTGGTCCTAGAGCCAGGCTATTTCTGACTGACATGGAACCCACTAATGGGGAGTCTGCCTGGCGCTCCTAGACGGCCTGGCTGAGACTGTCAGAGCTGCGCTACAGTCTGACTCCTACTACCCGAACCTCATTCTTGCTTCCTTTCCTTTCCCTGGTGTCAAACATGCATCACAGTCTGAAGGCTCTCCCTGCCTAGGCTGGCTGCCTACCCCTAATCCTTCACAGGTGTTTTCCTCAAGAAATCTCCTGCATGACTGATTTAGTCTTGGCATCTACTTCTTGGAAGAGTTTTGCTGATACAAATTCCCAGTCCAGTATTGTAGATTAAACACGTGCACAAAGAGCACAGAATACTCATAATTCTATTCCTTTCTAACACTAAGTGGTAGGATTAAAGTACAATACGGACATACAATCTTGGACTTAAAAAAGATGTTTATTTTATATTTCCCATAGCATGTCATTTCCGGGAGGGCAAGGACCATGACCAATGTAATTCTGTTAGTTTTCAGAATGGGTAATAAATCAAAGCAATTGAGAGAAGAAAAATAACAATAGTTGTGTAGTAGTAATAATAATTTATCGAGGGCTTTCTCTGTGCTAGGTGTTAGGTATTTTGCTCATTTTTTTCTAGTCCTTGTAACAACCATGCAAAGAAGGTATTGTTGTCATCTTCATTTTGCAGATGAGAAAAGTGAAATATGAGAGAAGTTAAATAGATTGTTCAGGGTCACCCTAGAGCTAGTGAGTGGCTGTGCCAGGGTTTGGATTCATGGACCTTTGATGCCCTTGAGTTTCCCATGAAACCATGCTCAGCCTTAAGGGTGATCTTTAGATTTAGGCCAGACTCTAATCAGCCTAGGAAGTTTGAGGGGTGTCCATCCCTATGGGCTGGAGAGTCTACAGGCTAGACCAGATCTTGGGCCATGAGTTCTACATTCTATACATCTTATATGAAATTTTTAGAAATTTCTGGAAAAAAAAAGACGTCTTCAAGATGGGCTTTTCCTTTCTTATTAGATCCTATCGTCTAGAGTTGTAACGCAAAAAAGCATCACAGAAAAAAGGCAGATACAAAAGGCCACATATGGTATGACTTCATTTATATGAAATGTCCAGAATAGGGAAATCCACAGGCAGAAAGTGGATTAGTGGTTGCTGGTGGGTGAGGGGAGGGGAGAATGGGAAGTGACTGCTAATGGGTGTGGAGTTTCTTTTTTGGGGTGATGAAAATGTTCTGAAATTAGATAATAGTAATGGTTGCACAACTGTTTGAATATATTAAAAACCACTGAACTGTTTATATACTTTAAAGAGTGAATTTTGTGATATGTGATTATATCTCAATAAAAAATTACATATATATGTGTCATAAATATATATACAGCAAAATAGGCTTCCAGATTCTTTTGAAAAACTAAAAAACTTGAGTTAGATAAGACTTGTCACATTACAAATATTTAATGTTAAACTAAAGTATAATGCATCTCTAGGTTCTTAGCTTGTTTTCTGGGAGGTTGAGTAGCTTTCTTACTTAAAAATGTGTGCACACACCCGCACTTTTAGATTATTCTATTTCTTTATTTCAAAGCACTCTATTTGGATTTGAGTGTCTAAACCAAGTGGCCAATCAAGTTCTCAACTCTGGAATTAGTCCTGGATCTAGCTGTCAGGCTCCAGTTATGCTTCTGTGTGGGGACTGCGGCAAATAGGATGACCTAGACAAGACTCCTGTTCTCCTAGGTGGACCTTGAGCAATTTCTGCCAATTGCTCAACACTGATGGGGACATTGATTAGGTCATTCCTGCATGTCTACTGGGAACCTAGGAGCTGTACTTGTGCTAAAGGCCAACACTATGTACTTAGTTGGCTCCCACAGGTGTGGGAACTTCCTGTTCTTGGCAGAAGACAGAGATGCTTTGACTCTCCCTGTAATTCCCTTGTCTCACTAGGTGTGGGGTGCCTCTACAGGGTTGGGCTCCAGACAGGGAGCCTTTCACTCATGTTCCATCCCTAGCTACGGTGGCCAGTTGCTGAAAGGTTCTGGGATGTGTTGGTTGGAGTATTTGTGTCTCAGTTGTCCTAGCTGTAGAATGAGGTTCATGGCCATGGATCCAGATATTGTGCATGTGTGGGAAGGTTTTGAAGGGTTGTTATGAATCATTGTGTCCAATACAGACTTAGAGACAGGAAGTGACATAGGCAGTTAAGGGTAGAGCTGGGATTAAATCCAGGTCTCTAAATTTCTAGTTTAGGGTTCTTTCCACTTTGACTTCTCATAAGCAGCTATGTGATCTCAGAAGTAGAAACCAAAATAGAGCAGAGATTGATTTATAAACCCAGAACCTTCTGCTTTACAGTGTTATATCTGCAGCCACTCCCTAATCTTGCTCTTATGCTTCCTTTCTTTAGTTTTCTTTGGATGCTATTTTCTAGACATTTTGGGGATCATTTTCCAGATATTTCTCATGTTGAACCTCAAAATTAAATTCATTTTATTTTTAGTCTATTGCAAAAACACATTTTTGAGTATGTTCTAGTATTGTGGTAGTAGGAGATAAAAGATGCATCAGATCTAGAGCCTGCCCTTGAGGCACTTACAATTTAGAAGAGGAAACAGGCATCAATATATGATAACACAGACTCCTAGTTACTATGATGGAAAACACTCATTCATGTGTTCAGAGTTGTGATGCTTTCTGTGCCTCATTATACGGTCACACAACAGTGTCATGATTGGGGTTTAGCCAAGACAAGCACTGTAACTAGGTGGCTGTGATTGGAGGGACTTCTTTCATTCTCCCAAATCTAAAAGGTTTTTCAAGAATTTTCTCTTAAAACATAGTTATCCTTTAAAATAGTAGCACATCAGACTCTTGCCTAATATCTCAAAGATTGGCTAATAATTCATTTTCTGTTTTATTGGGTCATAAATTAATAAATTCAATTCTTGGACTATCAAGTAGGAGTGACCATGAGTATCATTGAGTCTAACTCTCTCACTTTATACATGAGGGAATTGAGGCCATGGGAGATTAAATGATTGGCCAAGATCAATTACTTACAACAGGAATGAGAAATCAGGATTTTTAAATTCCCATTCATTTTTTTTGAAAGAAAATTTTTTTTACTTCTAGTACAAGAATACATGAATATACATGTGTGTGTATATGTGTGTGTTTTATTCATAAAAATTTATACAATATCAAGCTATAAATGGCAAAAAGATTAGAGTCCTCTTTCTCCTTTTCCACTACCGTATATGAATACTGTTGGAGCGTTTTCTATGCACATATGTACATGAATATTTACATAATAAAATAAAGAAATATAGTTTTTTTATATTACTAGAGCACACATTGCATGCATTGTTCTGCAGCTTGCTTTTATGTTTAAAATTTGTATTTTTTTGAATAAGTAATATATATGCATATCTAAATATTCAAAAGATTGAAAAGAAGTGAAAAGGCTTCCATCTACTTACTTCTGGGTCTCAAGCATATAGTTTTCCCTGGAGGTAACCAATGTTACCACTTTTTTGTGCAGCTGCCCAGAGATATTCTTTGCTTATACAAGTCTTTAAACCCTTGCTTTTTAAAAACAAAGTGTAGAATAACATAGATATTTATTTTTACTTTGCTTTTTTTTAAGACTTAGTATGTCTTGGAGATTTTCCCACATTAGCAGATAAAAAGCCTCCTCTTTTTCTTTTAGTGACTGCAGTAGCATAGTGTGTTGTACAGTTGATAGGAATGCATTTTATGGATAGTATGGGTTAGTATAACATTATATTAATTTCTCATAATTTATTTAACCTGTCACCTACTGATTTAATTTGTTTTCAATATTTCCCTATTTAAAAATTATGGCAATATATAATATTATATAACTTTGTATATAGGTTATTTCACATATATTAGAAGATATTTATAGAACAATTTCCCAGAAGTGGCATTTCTGGGTGAAATGTGTGCATTTGTAACTTTTTTTTAATTTTAATTTTTTATTATTTTTTTTAAGTAACTTTTTAAAAAGACATCTAAAAGTTTTTATTTCAGAATATCATAGGGGTACAACCATTTTGGTTACATAGATTGCTTTTGTGCATTTGTAATCTTGACAGTGAAGGAATTAAAAACATACACTCTGGCATATTGGCTGTTTAAGTTAAAGGCACTTGAAAAACAGCAGGTGCAAAAAGATAGCTCTGACCTTGTGCTGTTTCTTAAAAGCAAAAGATGAAATTCCCATGGAAAAGATACAACATTCTTATCCTCAAAGATGGGAAGTTGAGAACAAGGGAATTCTGAACAGATCTTGTTAAAAATAATTCTTATCTTTCAAGCCTCCCCCCATAATTTAATTGCTTCTTCACAACTCACTATTTTTTGTCTAATTTAGTATATAAGTAACTGACTCTAACTGCTTCTTTGGGTCTTCATTTCCTTATGGGGGCTCCCATGCCATGGAAAACTTATATAAATAAATTTGGATGTTTTCTCCTGTTAATTGATCTTATGTAAATTTAATTACCAGACCCAGAAGGGACCCTAAGAGGATGGAGGTGGAGTTTTGCCATCCCTGCAACAGATATTGCCAAACTGCTCTGCAGGGAGGAGTGGAGGGTGTGCCAATTACCTCCTTCTAGCAATGCATGAGGGAGACCTGCCTTCCCACGGCGGTGCATGGAAATTTGCTTCATTCTTTTTCACACCTTCTTGGTCTTCCACAGAATGGCTGCACTGTAGTTTACCTCTTCTCATTGATGGACATTTAATTTATTTCCAATTTTTCAGCTTTACACTCAGGGCTGCACTGAACATTCTTGTGCAAATTTGTAAACATGTCTCTAAGAAATACATAAAAGAGGAAATTCAGTTTCAAAGGGCATATATCCATTGTATTCTGATAAATAATGTCAGATTGCTTTATGACTAGGCTGAGGCAAATTCCTGCCTTCTGCCCCCTCTGCTGACCCATCCTCTCATATCTCTCCCTTCCTTCCTTCTTTTCTTCTTCATTCTTTCTGCCTCCCTTTGATTCTTTAGAGGTGGTGAGATACTGGAAACTTTTTCTTACTGTTTCTCTGGAAGGGTAGAAGTGTTGGTGGAAGCTCATAATTTGTGTCTCCAGCTTCTATGCTAGCCTGCAGTTTCACCTTGGAGCTTATATAAAAATACAGATATTGGACTCTACATCAAGTCCACTGAATTTTCTGGGCAGGGTTCATGCTCCTGTGTTCTGAACCCTCTCCTTTTTATATAACATTTTGTTTTAAGCTTTCCAGTACTATTACATTTTTTACATACACATTTATTACATAATGTAATTTTAAATGGTTGTGCAATTTTTTATACTATTATTGCTGGGTATTAAATTATTTCCAGTTTTTATACCATTATAATTATGATATAGACCTCTAAGTGAATTCAAACTTTTTAAATAATTGGTAGTATTTAATTTCCTAGGAAATCTCAAAAGTGGGGTTATTGAATCAGTGCACTTGTATATTCTATTCTATTTATGTGGTGAATCACATTTATTGATTTATTTATGTTGAACCATCGTTACATCCCTAGGATGAAACCCACTTGGTCCTGGAGGATTATTTTTCTGATGTGCTGTTGAATTTGGTTTGCTAGTATTTTAATGAGGATTTTTGCATCTATATTCATAAGGGATATTGATCTGTAGTTTTCTTTTCTTATTGTATCCTTCCCTGGCTTTGGTATCAAGGTGAGACTGGCTTCATCGAATGAGTTGGGGAGGATTCAGTTCTTCTCAACATTATGAGATAATTTCTGTGTTATGGGTACCAGGTCATCTGTGTAGGTCTGATAGAATTTGGCTGTGAATCCATTTAGTCCAGGGCTTTTTTTGTTGTTGTTAGAATTTTTTTTATTACTGTTTTAATCAGTTGTAATGTCACCCTTTTCATTTCTGTTTGAGCTTATTTGGGTCCTTTCTCTTCTGTTCTTTGTTAATCTAGCAAGTAGTCTGTCAATTTTGTTTATCTTTTCAAAGAACCAACTTTTTTTTGTTTGTTTCATTAATACTTTTTGTTTCGTTAATCCTAATTTTTTTTTGTTTTCGAATTCATTTAGTTCTGCTGTGAACTTCATTATTTATTTTTTTCTTCTGGCTTTGAGTTTGGTTTGTTCTTCCTTTTCTAGTTCTTTGAGGTATGAAATTAGGTTGTTAATTTGTGATCTTTCTGTCTTTTTGATATAGGCATTTAAGGCTGTGAATTTTCCAAGGAATGCTTTATGCTTTTCTGTGTCCCATAGATTTTGGTAGCTACTAGAATGATTTCTACAAGCTATTGTAAGATCCAGAACTTTTATGTATTAATTAAAAAACCCCCACCACTTTCTCAAAAAGTGAACGCAGGTACAATAAAAATACACTATAAATATAACATAACAAAATTTAAAACTCAAGATAATTTAAACTGTTTTTCTCATAGTTACCCACATGGCTCTACCTCAGAGTGATGCTGTGATTAATGAAACATAATCCAGCAGGCAAAAAGTAATTCTGAACCAACTCAAGTTTTAAATTTGTATTTCTTGAATCCTGGAAGAGGATACAGCACTCATAGCCAGGTGTCTTCCTGTTCTCTCTCCTTTCCCATCCTCTTCTTTTGCACCCTGTGTTGCTTCTCTTCTCCAACTCAGAGAACCCTTTTGTCCCTCATTCATGTTCCCTCTCCCTCATCATTTCTTTCTGACTCTGTATTACAACAGACAGAGGATGAGTCTGGCTATGGCAGAGACGTTCTCAGAGGGGAAGGTTGGGGGAAACCAGAACCCCATATTGATGCAAAAGGGCAAGGGAAATGCCTGGAGCATTCCCATTTGAACACCATGTCCCTTTATACCTAGTAGTCTCGTCTCTCTGGCTACCTATCTGAGATCATCCTAACTGCTCAGGTCAGGGAAGGCAAGATACAAGCCCACCTCTTCTCTGTAGTACAATTAGCTTGTTAAAAGTTTATAAAATGCAATTCCTGGGAAGGAAAGAATAAATAAACTGCTCATTGTTGTTAACTCAGACACACCAGAGACTTGTCTGATTGCCCAAAGAGAGTTTAACACACCGGATTAAATGGATAATAACTTTTAATAAAATAATAAACATTGCTACTAGTATTGAATTGTTGTGTTAATACTTTATACAATGTTATAATTTCTAAAGTTTCTTTCATTACTATGTATCATTGTACTACAACCCAGTATCAGTTTAATTAGGAGGTCTGGGTTCAAATGCTAGCATCTGATTTTAATGAGCTTTTTAAGTGAGCTGTGGCCGTGTCAGTTTGCCTCTCTGGGCCAAATTTCCTTACTACAAGTAAGGAAACTAGACAATGCTACCTTAAGGTCCCTCTAAAATCTGTTATTCTTTATATTCTTAAAGGACATAATGGTCAAAGAGCATGACCTGTGGGTTGAGGGTAAGTTATCACAAACTTGTCAGCAGGAAATCCTGTGAACATAGAATGCAGTTAACAAGGGAGTAAAAATTCATCTTCCCTCACACCATTGTTTCACAGTAAAATACGTACTTCACTTTGAGAAAGTTATTCCTCATTTTTTTTCCACAAATTCATGACCAGTGCATACCTCAGAGATCTAGTTCAAAGCTCTTCCCTGGAAAGCATGCCTTTATTAGCCTCTTTTTGTACAGCAACTTTTAGATTGGGTGACAGAAGGTTTTCTTCCTCCTCTACTCTGCTATGCAAATCCTTACACAGCAGAATATCAAAACTTGTTACTCTAGGGAAGATATAGAATCTGACAGAGTTTAAGTCCCAGGAAAAACGGGGAGTGGATTTGAAATAAAATGCCTCTGTATAAAAGTTGGGACCATGATTTCTTTCTGGGGCTAACGTGGTCCAATGGCTACAAATATTATGTCAATCCAAATTGAATTGAGTAAATGATCTCTTTTTTGCAGAGGTGGTACATTAAAACATCTTCATATTACATTTATAATTTTGTAGTTGGATCCATAAATGGTTAACTGGTAGGAGCTGTGGTGAAGAGGAATATTGGAGGAGAAACTGCAGAACTTAGCAATGGGGCAAGGATGTGATGCCAAGGTATATCTCCTCCTTTGGGAGAGAAACTTCTGGGTCTTTGGGTAAGGGTAGCAAAAAGTTGCTATGAAAGCTGGGGTGTGTTTGGTTTGGGATATGCCCTGGGCCATTCTATGATCTCTCTAGAGCAGCCTTGAAGCTGGGAAATAGAGCAGATGGTAAGGACCCAGTCAGGTGAGTTCTGGGGGACAAAGAGAAAGGAGCAGAGGTAACAGGGCAAATAGGACAGGCAAGATGAGAGCAGAATGATAAGCCACACCTGCCGAGGTGACAGAAGAATGAGGAAATAAAAACACAGCCCATTGGGTGGGACCTACGTAGTTTTCAATCAACCAAATAAATGCTTTTCTTGGAGTGCAGGCTAGCTGTTATCTAGTTGGTCAAGTAACTCTTGCCCCATTATTACTTTCTGCAGTTCCTTCTCCAATATTCCTCTTCACCACAGCCCTTACCCAGTGAGCTTTTTAACTTTCAACTGAGCTTTTTCATCTCATCTCTTCATATCTTTTGCCTTTATTTATTTATTCATGAAAAACTCCACATTTATACATTATCAGCGATGTGCTGCTTACTGTTACAGTCTATGACCTCAGAAAGTTTGCAACCACATATTAAACCAACCAGAACAAGGAGATTTATGTACAAGTTCAAAGCTGCATTATTGTAGGGGAGAAAATTGATAATAATTCTTAAAGTTAGAGCTATCAAGTAAGGCATAAAAAAGAAAGAATATCTCTCTTCCAAAATTCTTCCTAGTTCTTAACAGTGTACAATTTTGCTTGTTCTTTTCTTTCCTTTTCAAGCCCCATGACCTTATTTATTTATTAAGCAACAATTTAATATATGACTTACCATGTTTCAGGCATTACAGGTGCCTACTCATTTACTGTTCATAACAACCCTGTAGGGTAAGTGCAATTATCCTCATTTTATCTATGAGGAAACCATAGCACAGAGACATTAAGTAATTCTTCAAGTTTGCGTAGCTGGTAAGTGGTGCAGCTAAGATTCGAACCAGAGATTCCATCTCCAGAGTTTGTGGTCCTAACCATTTCACGATGTTTTGAATTTAAACAGACATTTGTTCACAGAAAAAGATAAAATATTTGAATGATGAACACAAAATCTAATTCTTATCTAATTTCCTGTTGTATAGGAAAATAGCTTATTTTCTCTTTTTTTCATTTGTGAACACATTCAGCTTAATTGTAACAAAGCAACTTGTACACTTTTAACATGTAAAACAGAGCATCGTCTTTCCTTTCCAGTGAAACAAAAAGAAAATTTGGAAATAAACAGGAACAAAATCACAATAGAGAATGTCAGTTCCAAATAAGCTCCTGCAGGTTCTATTGATTCTCTCAGTGAGTAGCAGGACTCAAGCCATCATGGGGAAGGAATTCATTTTGAATGCATTATCTTAAACTGCAAAGATGTCCAAGAAACATCCCAATTAAACATTCCAAGGAAGCTATGTTGCTAAAATGCTTACTTAATCCACCTGAACATCTCAAACCCACCCTTTGCAGATCTTCTATAATCCCAGTTTTAAAAGTTTTTTTCTTTTTTTAAGCAAGAGAACGTATACAGATACATGTTGGTAAATGCTAACTGTTCATATTCACATAGAGACAGAATGTACTCTCCAGCCCAATACACAGAGAAAGGAGGAGAAAAACTTGAATACTATGCACCACTACACAGGGGACTTGCACCCTCCAGCTTCCAGTACAGCAAGGGAGCAGGTTTTTCTTTTTTTTCCCACAGAGCTTGGTGATGTTGATTCCATACAGTTTTTGTTGAGATAGGAAAGGACAAAAATGAGTTAGGAACAGAAAGGGGGGTAGAGATTCTTTTCCTTTTGTATTCTTCTCAAGGTATTTCCCCACAAAATAAGTTGAGAATCTGAACAGGGTGACTGAGCACAAGAGGGGAAAAAAGACTAGAACTTGCTCCCAGGGACTGGAGAACATTTTTAAAAAGGAAGGTTGGGCTCCATTAGTGTTCTGTTAGTCATCTTCTCCTTTATTCTCCTCTCCTTCCTCCCCTTCATCATTATCTTCGTCTTCTTCACCTTCCTCTATCCCCTTCTTCATCAATCTCTTCCAAACCTTCTTATTTTTTACCATCACCTTCTTCTCTCCCTCCTTCATCATCCATATTGGGAACCAAATATGGATGTAATGATTTGGCCAAATATCCCCTTTGATGACCTCTCCTAACTCCTCTGCACCTGCATCAGAATGGTCAGCAAACCGGGTACAAAAGGTCTCTGGTTCCTCGGGCTGCCTCTTCCTGGGGCTTTATTCTGCATTTGACTTGTGTGCATTTCATCAAATCCTTTTCAGATTTCCATTTGATTTCAGTAGACTTTGAAGATGGATCACCACTCTCATTCAGATGAAATTCTTTAGAGAGCACTTTGTTTTTGAAGTAAGGATTTTCATCAAAAGAAAAATCTATTCTGTAACCTGATTTAATATCTTCAAATTCTGTTACAACTGTGATCAAATAATGCAGTTCTCCTCCTTGTCCTCCTCCCCAGGTGGTGCAGACACTTGTGGAAGGTTGAAAAATGTCATCCCCAAATTTGTGATTTTGGTGATCAATCAGACCTCTTCTGAAAAAAAAAATGGTTGGCACAGTTTGTCGTATTTTTATTCTGCTTTCAGTATCTCCTCCCTGGCTTGTTCATTAATTTTGTTTACTTCATTTCACTCATCAATACATTGAATTGCTTTTTACTGTTCTTTTCCTCCATTCTTTGGCAAGGCCAGAGAGACCTATATCTCATTTGGCTTTGGGGCAGGATATGGTCTTGGTTTCTTCTTTTGAGGTGGGAGCAGAGACTGGTGTTTGGGGGCCATCCTGGGAGGAAAGTCCAAGAACCAGACCAAGGATCTCCTTCCTATTAGGAGGAAGCTCAAAAAATGTTTTTTCCTCTCTCTCTTGTTTTTTGTAAATGATAGCCAATTGCTTCTAAGTAGTTTTTGAACCTATATCATTTTAGTTTTTCATTGTGCAGGAAATGAAAGCATGGGTGAGACGAGGAAACAACTTAGGTGTCCTCTAGGATTTTTTCCAAAGCTTAGACTTTATTTCTGTGAAGCCAAAGAGCCTGTTCTTGTGTTCACTTGGGCTAAGGTGACTCCCAGATCCTGTATTCTTGAGGCTGTTCTGGTCTTTCCTTCATTAAACAACTACTGGTAGGATCCCATTTACGCATTCATACTGTGCTGGTTGACAGATGGGTATACATGGAAATGTAGGCTTGGTGCCTGCCATTAATGAGTTTATAATTTAATTAATAATTAATTAATTAAAACACACTCCACCCTTAAATAACTTTCATAATCTAACAGTATGTAAGCAAACACCCAATCAAAGAATTCAGGAAACTGAAAGGTCAGGGGCAAAGTTTATGCATGGGGTGGGTTTGGCTGGATGAGCAGAAGATGTATGGAACGTATCTTATATATTTCTGCAGATTCTCTTGGTCTCCTCTGTCTCTAGTATCTTCACCTTTACCACCCATTTGCTCTGCCTCAGCTGCTGCTGCTGCACCTGACAGAATCTCATGACAGCTCCGTGAGGTTCTACCTGCTGTGACTGATCAGCCATATGCCCAGAATCTCTGGCTTCTACTGCTTGAGATTTGTATGATATGTCACATGGCTAAGCATGGACTGTGGCTTCCCAAGCAGCTCCCAAAAGATCCAGAACATACAACTTCAAAGTGCAGGAAAATTGACTTTGGAAAAAGAAAAACAGGAGGTGAAAGATTTATGCAGATATGTATAGTTGTCCCTTAGTATCCATGGGGGATTGGTTCTGGGACTGCCCAGCCCTGGCCAAAGATACTTAAATCTGAGAATACTCATGTCTCTGACATAAAATGATGCATATTTGCATATAATCTATGCACATCTTTTTGTATACTTTAAATCATCTCTAGATTACTTATAATACTTAATACAATGTAAATGCTCTGTAAATAGTTGTTGTACTCAATTGTTTAGGTAATAACGACAAGAAAAAAAGTCTGTATATGTTCAGTATAGACTCAATTTTAAAAAAAAATTTTTCCATGCATGGTTGGTTGAATCCATGGATGCAGAACTCATGGATACAGAGGGCTGACTGTATTCTGTCCCTTTATTCCTCTGATACTCTTACCTGAAACAATTTCTTTGACTAGCCTGTCTAGAGACATCCTGTGTAGCTGAATAGGTGACCCCAAGAGAGTGGCTAAGACTCTTCAAGCTCTTTGTGAAGTCAGGTCATTTTTTTTGTTGTTGTTTTGAGAATTGATATGAACAAATTTATTTATTTATTTATTTTAACCAGTAACACAGTTGTTTATTATCATTATCAAGTATTATGTACTGCACATAATTTTTTTTACCTTAAACAAAATCTATTAAACTTATAAGTACAGTAATCAAGTGATCTAAAACATAGCAGTATTATTTACAAACAATAAATTTCTGATACATATTTCAGCTTACGGACAATAAGACCATTATGACAAGTCTTCTGGAATATTACAGACACTTCAAGTGACAATCACTCTTAGATTGTCTTATAATTAACACTAAAACATGCTGTGGGTTTGATTTATTTTGAGGTCTGGCCTCTTATTTATCTTCCCAGGGTTAGTTATCCAACTAATGGAACACATTTGCCATTTCAATTTTTTGGAGGCGGAGTCCCTGGCCTTCCCTGGAGCATATTTCTTGGGCATTTTTCAGCCATAGCACAAGATTGATCCAGTCTGTCTCTGCTGCCTCATTGGGTTCTGCATTCTCCTGTTATTCTTGTTGGACTTTTAACCCCACTCTGTAGTCCTGCTGATGACATCCCGTTGTATCCTGCATTCCTCTCGTGCTTCTGCCAGGGTATGAGGCCACGCCCTGTAGTCATTCCAGTGACAGGAGTAAAAATACATGAAGGTGCTACTGGGGGTAGAGGCCGTTTTTGATATGCATTGTCTCACATGGCTTGCTCTCTTTCCCTGTCTCCTTTGGTTTTTCCTTCACTCTTATTGCCTTGGGATCACACCTTCCCCCCAGAAGTAATACCCTGTAATCTTTGCTTCAGTTTCTGCTTTCTAAAAGTCTTGGAGTAAGACAGAAAAGAAGGTAGTCTTTGCAGAGTATAGAATATACAAAGGAGTGATCTGGGCTGAGAACATTTATGCTGGGAAGTAGCCAGGGTCAAGTATTGGAGGGCTGTACTGAGAGGCTTGGGCATTCTTTGCAGGCCTTTGAGCAGGGAAGTGATGTGATGGAATCTGGGATTGAGCAAGGTAGACCAGGTTGGAATAGAATATTAGAGTGCTATGAGGTGGGGAGAACTGTAGGCAGAAAGACTAGTTGTTATTTAAAAAATGTGAGGATGAGTGCAGGACCAAGCTATAGAAGTTAAATGGTAGATGAAGAATCTTAGGATGGCTTTAACCATCTTAGTAAAATAGGAAGAAAGGTAACTCACTAGAGCTTAGTAAGAGGAAGGTCAAATTGGAGGGATGAGGGGAGGAGAACTTCAGTTCACCTTTCTGAGCATCCGTGGTCCAAATGGGTCACACTGCTTCTTGCTGGACCTGGCTGTGTGTCTCTAGGTCTCCTGCTCTCCCTCAGTATGCTTCTAGGGCACCCACCCAATTTCTCATTTCATGATTAGTTTGTTTACTATAAACAAATAGTCTGGCTGGGCGTGGTGGCTCATGCCTGTAATCCTAGCACTCTGGGAGGCCGAGGCAGGAGGATTGCTCAAGGTTAGGAGTTCGAAACCAGCCTGAGCAAGAGCAAGACCCCATCTCTACTAAAAATAGAAAGAAATTAATTGGCCAGCTAAAAATATATAGAAAATATTAGCCGGGCATGGTGGTGCATGCCTGTAGTCCCAGCTACTTGGGAGGCTGAGGCAGAAGGATCGCTTGAGCCCAGGAGTTTGAGGTTGCTGTGAGCTAGGCTGATGCCACAGCACTCTAGCTAACCAGGGCAACAGAGTAAGACTCTGTCTCAAAAAAACAAACAAACAAACAAGAAAAACCAAATTGTCAAAAGACTAATCAGATATTTACATGGTCTATTCAATTTGAATTTTGTTAATTAATTGTTGTTAATTTTGTAAATTAATTTGTTAAGAAATTAAACTTAGTTTGTTAATTTTTGTTAGTTAAAACTACTATAACAGAAACTGTTATTTACAGCACTTTTAAGGAAAAAACAAATAAGCCCTGTGCAATTGACTTTTTCTTCTGGTCATGAAGAGTAACTGCAGGAGAGTCATCTAGTCATCACTTTTGTCTAGATCTTGCTATTTATAAGAAGACCAAAGTGGGCTGAGAAAGCCGTGTATTTATTCTGGATCTAAAGTGTAAAAGTGTGCACTCAGTTGAATTTTAAAAACAATCTCAGTCACATTTTAAAATATCTTTGAATAATTTTTGAATAACTTATACACTGGCCAGTTATTGAATGCTTGGATTTATGCTAAAGTCCCCTGCATTCAAGACTGTTTGCTTTTCTAGAGGAGAGAATAATTAATATTCTAAAACATAACCTGAATGTATTTTGTATGCTGACATAGATAGGCAGAAGTAAACTATAAACAAGTGGAGATAGTATATGCACGTAGCCTCTGATTTAAGAAAATTTAAGGAATCCTTAAGTTAAAAAAAAGCCCACAAAAAATGAGAAACATGAGAATGGGTACCACAAGGAAAAAGGTGATTTGTCATACACGCCGTGGTTTCCAGAGACTTAGAAGTTGTCTGGCTAGTGACTCAGGTACGAGTCTGTATTTGACTCAAGTGGTTAGTCCTTCTATGGTGGCACAGGTGCCAAGGTGGGTCCTTTCTCGAGAGGTGGTGTTCTCATAGTGGGACCCCATCTGTCTTGAGCGTAGAAGTGGCGAAGCTGATGCTTCCGAGGGGACAGCCTTTCCCTGGAGCCCCTACAGCTGCTCTTGCAGAGATCAAGGCTGGTTCAGAGATGAGTGTTTCCACAGCTTTTTGGCTGTGTTTATTGGTGAAGAGTCAACTGCTTGTCATCAGTAATAACCAGTTTCAGTTTCGTCACGGGAAGATGTGAGCCGGGAGCAGCGTTTAGAAATCAACCAAAGACTTGTGGGTGTCTGACCAGTGTCATGGCTGGAAGGCCGAGCAGGGTTTGTGGGAGTTTCAGAAATGGGAGGAACATCACATTTTGAAGTGATGGAGGGTGGGCCAAAAGAAAACATATAAACCACCTCGGCAAGGAAGCGTGAAGCACAAGGAACGTACTGAGGAAAATGGAATGAGACACAGAGACTTTTATTTGTTTATTTTTTAACTCCTGCACAGAGGAGAAAGTGTATGCTAAAGTTGGCTCCTTTAACTATACCAGGATGCCTATGCCACAAGCTTTAGGCACTGCTTAAAATATTGCCACAAGGGAGTCGTGGAGTCTCTCGAGGTTAACCTTCCTTTCAGTTACTTCCAATCTCTTCACACGTCACCTTACCTCCCTCCCTGAACTCCTTGGCACTCTCACCTTGCCTAGGCCCACTGGAATTTGGCGTTGGTCTATTTATCTTGGTTCTGACCTGGAAAGGTCTTAAGATGCTGCCTGTAATAACTGTTTCTTGGCATCATGAATCTCACTCATGGGCTGCAGTTTTCGTGTACCTCAGCTGCCCTTGTTCCAGGACATAGATGTCCAGTGTCTATTGCTCCATTGGGGCTGTTGGGAAAGACCTTTTCCTATTAAAAATAAGTAAAAAGAAAATAAAATAAAACTTGACTAATCAGCCAGCCACCACCCAAATCCCCAAAGCATCCTGTCCTGTAGAAAGTGATTGTAGTGACCCCAAGGCAGGCTGCTTGGAGCCCCAGGATAATCTCCCTCTGAAGGCATTTCCCAGGCTGCAGGCACTGCTCACTGTTGCAGCTGCAGGTGAAGAAAGTGCAGCTGAGCCAGCAGTCTGCTTCACAAGTGCTCAGCTGGCCTCCAAGCCTTGCTTGTGCCAGCTTTTCAAGTGACTTGATGATGTCTCTACATTTACAGAAATGGCATCTGGAAAATGTCCAAGAGTTGACCTGGTATTTGCTTTGGATTCAGAGATTTGGCATTCTGTGTCTTTTTAAAAAATTTTTTTAATATAGGATAATGTGACAAAATGGGACTCCACCTTCCCTCCTTCAAAGATAATCAGTGGTGTCTGCCACATCTGGCGGTGTTTAATTCTCTCCTAAATGCCTCTGTGGGAATCTGTGCCATATACACAATGCTTTTAATCCTCTCTCTCTCATCTCTTACCTAGTGGTGTTTTCTAAAGCCTGGCTCTAAGTACTCTTGTTATTATCTTTCTATACTTTCTGTCTTCCCTGGAGAATAGGTTTATTTTATGATCCAACACTTGCTTCTCTGTTGATGATGCTTGCCTCTGTTTCTGCAGCCCCAGATTTTTACCTGAGCTCTATACTCTTGCCTGCTTCATTAGATGCCTTCATTGTTATGAAATCAACCAGGAATCATGATGTCCAAGCCTGAACTTATCTTCCTTTAAATCTCCCAACTTGCTCCCAGTTTTATATTTCTGATCCTGGAATAGTTTATCTTTCAGTCTCCATATACATTGATTACCTTCGAATTATCAAATTTTCTTTAAATAGTTCTTTGTTTTCTCTTCCTTTCTATTTTTACTGTCACCTTCAAAGCTTCATGTTCTAAAATACTAACCTAACTTATCTTTCTACTGTTGGATAGATCTTCTCCATACATCATTTCTACTGCAAAACACTTTGTTGCTTTCTCTGGCCCACAAGGGGAGAACCTGGATCTTGGGTGGCCTGTATACAGGTAGGCTTGATGAGGAGGAGACGGAGCATGTTGTAACAGTAGCCAGCACCTCACCAGTGAGGTTCTCCAGTTTCATATTGAGCTGGGTCACTGCTCCATCAAAGTTGGGTGCAAGGATTGAACTCAGAGAGCTGGGTTAAGTAGACTGGTGCAAATTTCAGATAAATACTTGGTCTCTGTTGTACTTACAACAAATGAAATGGGAAAGGGGAGAATAGAAATGGGGTTATGCTACAGAAGAATGGATTTGAATTAGACAAAGTAGAGAGAGTTAAAGATGCAGAGCCATGGGACCACATGCAGAATATTTTTCCCATTCCTTAAACTAGCATTAAGGTCTTTCCTGACTAGCCTATCCCCTTCCTTGATTTATTTTTCTCCACAGCAGTTATTCCTATCTGACACATTCTATGTTTTACTTGTTCATTATTTGCCTCTCCCAACTAGAATATAAGCTCCATGAGGGCAGGGATTTGTGTCTGTTTTGTTCACTGCTTATTTCCCCAGCTTCCGGAACCATAACTGGTACATGCTTAATCTCTCTCTATATATTCACAAATATTTATAAATATTTGTTGAATGAATGAATGGATAGACTCTTTAGCATAAAACTGTATTTATTTATTGGTCAGTCTGATCATGTCTTCTCTCAAACATGTTAAATTTATTTCCCTTCGAAATAATTCCTTGTGCTATTCACCTGTAGAATTTTCTACTTTCTCTTCAACTATCCAAATTTCACCCCATTTTGGGCTCTGGTCAGGTTGCGTTACCACTGGGAAGCTTTCCTCAGCATCCCAGGCCACAGGAATCACTAATCTCTCCGCTTTCCTGAGGCTCTTGCTGTTTGTGCTATTCATCGTTGGAATGATCCCAACCTCAGGGCTGGCGTGCACTGTGGCATCATGTTTCTTCTGCCCCTGATCTCACCCTTTCTGAACTTCATTTTCTCTTCCTATCAGTGCTATACTCCTAAGTCCTCAACAGGTATTGGCTTCAGATACGTGCATTTTGCTCATTCATGCATTATTTAATCATTCAACACATACTCATCTAAACAACATAGGAGACAGAAATAAATTAAGTCCATTACAAACCCTTAAGGAAATCACGGTCAAGGTTGATCTAGAGTATAAACTAATTAAATTTTAAACTCCTTGTGGGTAGAAACATTTAAAAATATTTTGGGTTTGTGCGTTCCCACCATGCTTTAAATAATGCTAGGTACTTAGTGAACTCAATCAATGTTCTGAAAGATAGAAGAACTTGAGCACTAGCAGGAATTTAGATTATTCTAATCCAATCACCTCATTTTATGGGTGAAGATACAAAGAGGTGGTTTGCAACTTGCCTATCACATAGCTAACCAAGGAGGACCTGGGTTGAGAGAAACCAGGGCCCTTGGGTTCCCAGTCAAATATGTTTTTGCTGCATCTCTGTGTCATTGTCAGAAAGGCAGTACTGAAAACCGGGCTGATGTAACCAGGCTTATGTAAAAACAATTGTGTTAAAAAGTACTAATTGAAATTCTACAGGAATAATATCAATATAATCAAATATCTAATATGAAAGTGCTTACTGTTCCTTGGATCCTCTCTTTGGTTAGAACTAGAGGGTATACAAGATCTTCTGGTAATAAACGCATCACACGGAATGTAAAACTGTTTTGGGTCACCAGTGTGTGATGCTGCTGATCACAAACCAGCAGTTACTGTCAGGACCATTGCTTGAGATGTCTAGAAACACCCTGGTGGTCCTACCTGGGCTATTCTGTCTGTGACCCTCTGACACCCACCTCCTGCCTTATTCTTTTTACTCTACTTAGTTAATAGACATTCTTGGGAAATGAGAACCTGGAGCCTCAGGGGACCCAGCTCTCTGCCTCCTCTTGTGCCACCTTTAGATTATCCACAGCAGCAACCACAGGAATCTTGGTAATATTGATTTGCGTGCTCAGTCCCCCTTCTGGATCTAGGATCTTCATTCTCAGCAAGGTTAAGTTTTGTATTTCTTTCAAATTCCAGGTGACGTGCAAGTCAGAAAGGAAGGTTTGGTGACAGAGAGGGCTTCTTCCAAAGTAGAGTTTAAGAGAAGGGTTTAGAAGTAGATTTTCCCATCATTAAAAACTAATTTTGAGCTCTAGGTACTGTACTTCTTTGAATACATTTAATTTGGGGAATTCTGTATGGAGAAAATCAGTGGAAGACTAAATATATTTAAAGTATAAATTCATAAATAAAGTATTGCTGGGAACTGTATGTTTGCTGTTACAAAGTGGTGCTAAAAATTATCAGCTACCCACAGAGACCTGGTAGTAGCAGGTAAAAGAGGATTTTAGGGCAGGCACTTGAAACCCAGAGGAATGTGGTATCCTTGTGACGTTTTTCCCCATGGTTGTTACATACTGTGTGGCAACAAAGATTGGGTTCCATGCAGAGATTTTGGAGTATTTCCAAAGCTATTAGGGAGACTAGTTGCAGTCATCTAGGATAAGCTGGTATTCTTCCTCCCTCTATTCAGTGATTAGCAAATGGCCTGTGATTTTTGTCTTTAGAGGTGTACAGTTGTGTTCTATGAACAATAACCCACCAGGCCAGATTTGGTCTTAAAGTTCTGAGAGGCTCCACCTGTTGCGGAGAGAACTCTAGCATTCAAGGGCATATGAGACTGCACCAGTCTTGAAAGATAGAAGTCAGGAACTATCAAAGGCCATCCAGACACTGGGGTAAAGTGCTGATTGGGAACCATGATTTATGTGTGGGTTTTGCTAGCCTGGCATGTGAATAGGAACCCTGGGGCAAACTTCATCCTTCTATCTTTGAGAAGTACCATGTGCCAATCTCTGTGGGCAGCTTCCTTTGCAGTTGAAGGGAAATTAGTAGTACTTGGGCTGGTGACTTGCTCATGGCCAAAGAGGCCAACCTACAATCCTGGGTATTTTAGTGATGTTGGTGAGATGAGGAGAAGGGGGGGTGCTTTGTACTTTGAGCATCTCACGTCCCACTATGGGATCAGCAGCAGCCTTTGAATGTTGGTCCCTTTCAAATCAAACATAGGCAATTTCACTTTAATCTCAGGGCTATTTATATTTTTTCTACTATAATCTTCCAAGTGTTCAATAAGATTATATAAAACTTCAATTAACAATCTATAAATTGTATCTCTCCAGAGCTGGAGGATATTGGTCTTTGCTGTTTCTGAAAGGCTGAAGAAGCATTCTAGTTTTTAGTTCTTAAATGAACTAGCACTGATGGTGACTCTGTAGCTAGACTGAAACAAATTGCCTTCATCTCAACTGACCTTTTATAGCAGATGTTTATGTATCTTTATTACATTATTAGAACACATAATTGAGTTGGAGGACAAGATAGGACATATTTTTAGCACATTGTTGATTGAGAAAGGAGCAATTAGGTGACCTTTTCCCTATGGTGCTTGGTAAAGCAGTTAAATGCTGTGGAATCAATATTATAAAACTGATCCCCCATAACCTATTCCAAGCATCTGAAATCTGGATCTAAATCTAACCCAGACACAGTTTGAAGAGGGTAGTCATCTAATATGATATTGTTACTCATCCCCACAGTTGCTTCTTACTCTTGTATACAGAAGAATTTTTGAAGCCAAAAGTAAGATTCACTTGTTTGAACCTGGGATTCTGGGCCAAGCTGTATCCAATACATTTTCCTAGAGTAGATTCAAGTTCCTAGATAGCTATGCCAAATGGATTCCCCATTCTCCCAAAAATGGGAATGATCCAGAATTAACCAAGGCATCTGAAATTTCCTCTCTCTGGAGCAGGACCAATCCCTGAGTTAAGACACAGAATCTCAAGTTTGTGAATCTCAGCTGAGATTGGGAGAATTTACATAGCTGAAAAAAAAAGATGATGTCACCTCACAAAGAATTAAAGTTGTCCTGCTTTTGCCCCTTGGTATTTCGTTCATCACTGAGATATATATTTCCCTAAGTCACGGTGGGAAAAATTTCCCTGAGGCAGAGTGGGAGAGATTGTAATTGGTGAATGAGTGGTGAAGAGTTTGTAGAGGTGAAAGTATTAAAAGAAGGACTGACTTGTGAGTTGTCTTCAAGAGGAATGAATACAAAGTATTAGCTTTCCCTGTTGTTTTTTTTTTCTTGTAGATACCTCGACTATGAATAATAGTTTCAGTAAGGAAGATAAAATGGGTTCTGACAGGAAGGTTGGGAGCTGTGACAAGCAGAAGAAAAATGAAGCCAAGCAGCATGGAGATATGTCATCACTACTGGGTTTTACCTTGATCTACATTCAGTTATCTACTTCTTTTCAAAAGTCTGGGTACTCATTCAAGAGACAGCATGTATGTTCTGACTTTGAAGCAATGGATGAACTTTCATGTGCAGTACATGGAAATAAGTTTTATTACTTTCTTCCCACACCGTGAATTCATTAACTCATCCATCCATTCAACAGTTACTGATTGAGAGCTCACTACATGTTAGGCACAGTGATAAGTACTGTAGGTTATCAGTCACTTATTTCCTAGAAATTTTGTAGTCGTGAACAATTTGTTTTTATTTTTAAATTTGTTTTTGTTTTATGACACATGCTAAAGGCTTCAAACCAGGAATCCGTGTGTGAATAGAAAAGATGAAGGTAATTGTGACTAATTCACAAGCTTTGTAGAGTTTTAGATCCATATTTCAGTGGACCTATAAAGGAACAGTCTCACTCGCTATTTGACGTATTAAGTCTTATTCTTGCAAGCCAATTACGAGTAAGATGAGACACTGATTGACTCTAGAGATGCCCTAAGTTGTTGCTCAGAAGTCAAGGTAAGTAGCCTTCTGTGTGCTCACCCTTCTTATAACCAGCAGCATTTACAGCACTTAAACCTTTGTATTTCTCACTATGGCTTCTGTGCCTATCATTATTTGCTGGGTAATGCTACAGTAACACCTGTGTAAACTCATAGCCATGAATGTGGGAGATGTGATAGGAAAGGGGGACTGTGAATTAAAGAAAAAGTCTTGAGACAAGACAGAAAAAAGTCACTGACAAAAACACAGGAGAAAAGTGCATGTTATCGAATGGGAGGGTGGAGGAGGAGAAACAAAACTGTGTCCATTAGTGAAATGAATTATGAATAAGTCACCCTTCTGGATGGCTGTAATGTAAGGAATGTAGGTGATGAGGGCCCCCCATGGAGAGGAAGCATGGTAAGCAAGAGTCAGTAGGTGATCTGTGGATTCTAGTATCTGGGAAGGGAAAGGCTCAAAACTTGAGCAATTGAAGCCAGAGTCAGTGTTTGTGGAAAGGAATGATAGTGATATAGTTGTGGGGCTTGGAGAAGGTTTTCCTGGCCACATTCAAAGCCTACTGTGTGCTGTGCAAGTGAATGTCCTATGGAAAGAGCAGACCATAGGATGTGGTGAAGACGTGGCTAAGACAAGTGTGGGAGGGGATTGAAGATATAATTTTCAGTGATGTCCCAGGAAAGCTGGGAGGCTGAACATAGGAGCACCCAGATCTTGTGTGTCTGTCAGGAAAAGACAGAATGAATTGCTAGTTGTAGCTAAGGAGAGTAGGATTTATACACTAAAGTTGCCCAAGAAATTTTAGCATCTACATGCAGACTATCACATAATGTTGGATTTATTTGATAATTTGTAATTTTAATTAGACACCCTAATAAAACTTTGTTAATAAAACTTCCTGGTACAAAGATTTGTCCCATATTTCAAATGTTTCTCAATGTTGGGAAATGAAATTACCAACTGGCTGTATTTCATAATAGTAATTACCTGAGAAAATTAGCATAACAAACACAGTGATTTGAGTTTTATTCTGGAATTACACATCCCTTTTCTCCCTGGAAATGTCGGCTTAATTGTTTATAGATGCTCAAGGGCCAATTTCATAGGAGGTTGAGCAGGGGCATGACCTGTGTCTGAACAACGTATTGTGGAAAATAATCTAACGTGAGCTTTCATTCTTTCCACATTTAAACCTTGGAGAATCAGAAAAAGAACCTCTTAGTTTGTAATAAACAATCAATTTTCAAGTGAAGCTTGTAGTCATTTGAAAAACTCTGCTGTTCTTTCTTCATATGTGCATGTAAATAAACATCTTGGGCTCTCTCTTGACTGCAGGCATCACAGTGTCGGAACAGTAATAGTAACTCAGCCAACCAGGGCCTGTCTGAACATAACCCCATTATAGTAGCAGCTGTGGAGATAAAGAAGCCGAGAAAGACCTAGGAAGACTAGGAGGCGAGAGAAGATGAATTCATTCCCAGGAAGGCTGGGATTGAGAGAAATACAATCCGATAACTACAGAAGACAGAAATAAAAGGCCACTAGCGCATTCTGAATGGTGGGAGAAGAGAAAAGCAAAGTGCGGAAGTGGGAAAAATAGCCACCACTAAATCGAAAAAAAAAAAAAACACCTTTATAACAAAAACTAGACTGGTGAATGACCTTTAGCTGTGGAAAGACACAATTCTGATGAAGCATGAATTGAAAGGATTTCTTCTGAGGGCTAATTTACATTTTTCTTTTTTCCATTTTCAATGTATTTTAGCAGATGTATGGCTCAATGTGGTTAGCTTCTTTATCTCTTTGAAAAAGAAAAATGGGTCAGCTTGACACATCTGGATAAAAGCAGTCGTCAGGTGATTATGATTAAAGCCAGATCAAGCCTTGTTAGGAGAGGGGGTATTTGGGGGCTTGCCCTGAAGTGATATTTCATGATTTAGCTGTGGAGGGATTTTCCTCCCAAGCTGAGCATGGCTGACACTGAATTTGCTTCAGGGGAAGAGGATCCTCCTAAGAGGTGATGAGGCATTTGCCTGATACAGCCCAGTGGTGCTTGACTAGAGGCATTTGTGGTGAATGCAGTAAGAGCTTCCCAAAGATGATCCTGCTCTGACCCCTGGAATCTGTGAATATGTTACCTTACATGTCAAAGGTCAGAGAGATGTGATGATGGAAACAGGCTCAGAGAGATACGTGTAAGAAGGACTTCTTCCTGGCTTTGATGATGGAGGAAGGGTCCGGGACCCAAGGAATATGGGTAGCTCCGGGAAGCTGGAAAGGGCCAGGAAAGAGTTTTTCTGTTAAGGCCTCCAGCTAGGAACTCAGCCCTTCTGACACCTTGAGTTTAGTCCAGTGAGACCCATATTTGAAATTCTGACCTCCAGAACCATATTACAAAGATATTAACTTTGTATTGTTTTAAGCTATTAAGTTTGTGGTAATTTGTTACAGTAGCAAAAAAAAACTAATATAACATTGTATTATGTCAACGTCATCTCCTTGTTGTCTATTGCTAGTTTGTTTTATGAATTTTGTGTCAATTATAAAGCTATAATATTAGGTTAGCTCCTTAAGAAAAGTCTTGAATGCAGTATATGATTTTAAATACTGGATTAAGTAAACAGAACTACCAGTAAATACATTAACAATTTAATTAATATATTCACTCTTTTCACTCCCAAATACTTCATGAAGTCTATTATCAGCCAAACATTTTGTTAGAATCTGGGAAAGATCTGCTGTACAACATGATGACTATTGTTAATAACAATGTATTGTATTCTCGAAAATTGCTAAGAGAGTAGATTTTAAGTGTTCTCACCACAAAAAAAGACAAGTATGTGAAGTAACGTATACGTTGATTAGCTCGATGTAACCATTCTATAATGTGTATATATTTCAAAGCATCATGTTGTATATGATAAATAGATAGAATTTTTGTGTTTAAAAAACCCCTGAAGACAGATTCCATTCTTCTCTCAAGGAAGAGCCTGTAGATTTGAGGGGGACCAATTTTGAAACAGGCAATTCTCAGGTGTGATGTGGATAGGCTTGCTTCTCTTGGCTGTTTTCACTATAGGTATTCAGAGTTCATCTTCCTCTATAAAATTAAGCCAGTCACTACTCCCTTGTTCAGTTTCCATTTTCCAAAAATTTGTTTAAATCTGTGGTCTACTGCACTTGTTCTTTTTCTGTGCAGGAGGGCTTATGTGACTTGTCTTCTTGGTTTTCTCTTAGGAACCTGGTACAACATAGCCCTGCATTATAAAACAATCCTTCCCTGTACTAAGTGTTGTAGTAAGAGAAAAGAAATATGTCAACTCCCTGAGCTGTATCTTTGTTTCTAGGAGGTGAGCTAGGCACATTCAGAATTTGCAAACAATTTATGTTTCTTTCTGTTCAGCATAAGTTGGAACAAACAATGAACAGGAATGCTGCAGTAAATAAAATAATAATTTGGGTAATTATTTATTACCACCCATTATTTTCTAGATTGTAAATCCTAAGGGCGTTAGCAGATTATCTTGGTGAAGACATACCTAACTGAGTGATCAGCTTCCTAATTATGAAAGGAACATCTGCCCAGGCAAGTGTCTGGACCAAGAATCCAAGAATAACTAGATAAATTCCCCGAGAGACTTTTTTTTTTCCCACCTTCACTTATTAACTATACTAATAGAGGGATGGTATTAGGCAAAGGGAAACATACATTTATTGTCAAGCAAAAATGTTTGGAAACCTTAAAGCGTTGAAACTCTGCTGGTAAACATCAAGTCACATATTTTTGTCTGGAGGAGCGGCCTTTAATCCTCTTCCTGTGTTTAAGGTGATGGTCTTTTCAAAATGTGGCCCTGATTTATACAGATTCAATCAACAGTGCTTAAATTGTCCAGAAAGAGAATGTGAGAAATGGATGCAGTATAGATTGTCTGTTTTCTGTTGGTCTTCCTTTTTCATTTCTGTCATGATATGTCTCTGTGTCAAGTCCAGTTTCTTTGGTTAACCTTTGGAGGAAGGTCATAGTGGCTATTGGAGGGGAATATACAGAAATGATAGATGAATGACAGAGGAAATGTGTTGAGTTGAGTCAGGGAGGTGATTTGTGGCCATGTGATGAAATATACAGATGTTAATTGCTCTTCTTTTTCTCACGCATGATCGGCTTGTTGCCATACCCCGCCTGTGCTTGCCTGCAGAGAGTACAGATAGATGTTTGCAGATAGGAGGTACAGAGAGGGTGCAGTGTGAGAACAAAGGCACTGGGAGTGGGCAAGTGACAGATCAGAGGAAGAGCAGGTGGCAATCCTGGGCAGAGATGAGGAGCAATGTTCAGGTTAGCAGGGCAGGCAACCAGAGTCTGAGAATAACACAAAGCCCCAAAAGAAAAGCTATGAAATTGATATGGGATTTCCCTGCCTTCCACCTTGCACATGAAGAAATCATTTCACCTATTCTGAAGACTCCAGTGTCTAACCAGGAATTCAATTTGAGCTAGAAAAAGTCAGACTTCTTCCCCACCCTCTAACTGATTTCTTCATGGCAATTTCCCGTACTGAAGCAGTATGTCAAATCTGGCAGAGATTGAATGGGCTGCCTAGGGAAAGAGAATGCCCAGGATGCAGCCCTGGGGTACTCAAAATTTAGTCATTCAGAGACCTTGAGGAGCCTGCAAAGAATACCTAAAGAGAAAATAGTGAAATTGTGGAAAAATCAGGAAAGAGTGGTCTCATGAAAGCTGAAAGAGGAGAGTTTCAAAGAGTGTACTGTGGACTAGTGGGGAACTATTAAATAGAATAACACATGTAGAGCTGTGTCTATTGGATTGACAACATGGAGCAACTTCATTGGGGTGATATCGAAGGAAGTCAGATTGGAATAGGTTTGTTCATTAACTGATTCTTAATGTCCACACATATTTTTTTGAGCACCTAATATGTACCAGACATTACTCTGGGTGTTGGAGAATTCGCTGGTGAAAAAACAGACATGATCCCTAGCTTCATGGTGGCATATGGGAGAAGGCAGAGTGAAAACTAAACAATTATAAAGGCAGGAATGACCTTGGCATGTTGGAGGAACAGAAAGCAGGCCAATTTATCTGGGCCACAGTGTGCAAACTGGTAAAATTAAGAGAAAATGTAAGAGATGACCAGGGCCAGATCACATAGGGTCTTATAGACTACGTGGTAAGGAATTCAAATTTTATCCCACACAACAGGAAGACTTTAGAGAGTTTTTTACATGGATGCAATGTTATTTCATTTTTGTTTTGAAGAGTGTGTGAGAGGTGAGGAAGTGGAGACCACAAATATAGTCAACTTCCTTAAGATATTGTGTTGGACATTGTAGTCACTAATATTTAGTACTTTCTTTGCGTCATGTGGTGTTTTAAGTATTTTTATTATAACTAATTTAATACTCACAATAACCCAATGATGTAGGAGCCATCATTAATCTTACTTTTCTTATAGATGAGTAAACTAAGGTACAGAGAGAGGACCCAGAATAAAAGAGGACTTTTTTGTTAGTTTGTTTACCTTTATAGGACAGCAGTAGAAATCTTTTTTCTTTTCTTTTATAATTTATTTAAAAAATTTTTAAATTGATACATAATAAATGTACATCTTTTGCGGGTACTTGTAGCATTTTGATATATTCATAAGATGTGGAAAGATCAAATCAGGGTACTAGGAATATCCATCGCCTTAAATATTAATATTTATCTTTTCCTTATGCTAGGAACATTTGAATTATTCTCATGTAGCTATTTTGAAATGTACAATAGATTATTGTTATCTGTAGTCATCCTACTCATCTACTGAACACTAGGTCTTATTTCTTCCACCTAATTGTGTATTTTTCCCATTAGTCAACCTCTCTTCATCTCTCCCTCCTCTTCCCCTTCTTGGTGAGCTTTTATTTTAAAAAGAGAGAAAACAGAGAATATGGGTGTAAGTGCAGGTAGGTTTATTGATTTGATAGAAGGTATGAGTCTTCCCCTCTGCTGGCGTCAATTTTCTCAATATTCATCAGCCGAGGAAGAAGGAGCAGAGGAGGGCAAAGGTGATAAGTGAGTGGGTGGGAAAGTGGGAAATGTATGTGTGAGTAAATGTTAAACAACCTGTTTTCCTTTAAAAGCACAACTTTTATATTCATAGCTACAGTCTGGCCTGAAGTTAATTTTTAGTATGATCCTAGGTAGGAGTTAAAATGCATTATTTTTCGTATGTGTATTGGTCAGAGTCTCCAGAGAAACAGAACCAATAGGATATATATAGGTAGATATGTAGACAGAGATTTATTATGAGGGATTGGCTCATGCAATTTTGGAGGCTGAGAAGTCCCATGATCTTCCATCTGCAAGTTGGTGGCACAGGACAGCATTGGTGTAGTTCTAGTTCAAGCCCGAGGGCCCCAAAACCAGGGCAGACCATGGTGTGAGTCTCAGGTCAAGCACAAACTCTGATGTGAACAACATTCTTCATGAGCTACAAGGTACGTTTGTCTAGAGTTTCTGTTGACAAAGGGCTTTCTTAATGCACTGACTGTTTCTGGGTATTTCTTTTTTTACTCTATATTTGAACAGGTCATGTAGGGGATTCAGGAGCAAAATGTGTAATGGATATGGTGATGAGTTGCTTAAATCCTCCCTCAGGATGGAAATTCTTACCAGTTTCTTGGAGTGCTGCCAGCAAATCCTCCGCAGCTTTTGACCCACTCTGGGGTAAATGGCTCAGCTGAGGAGTCACCTCTCTCAAGAGCATGCTCCCTTCCCAGAAAAGCTGACACTCTCACCCCAACCCAGGACACAATTAATAAAGCTATTTTATAAATGGCTATTTTATAAATGGCTAGTAAAATGGCATTGAATGACTACATCACAGTTTATCTACTCTCCTATTGATGGACACCTGAGCTGTTTTAAGTTTTTTTGCTATTCTTAATAAAGCAGCCGTGAGCAGTCCTGTACAAGTATTTTTGTGGCATAAGCTTTCAAACCTCTTGGATAAATGCTGAGTCATAGGGTGAATGTGTTTAACTTTTTAAGAAACTGACAGTTTTCCATTTTATATGTGTACCTGTAATATACGAGAGTTCTGGTGACTCTACATCCTTGCTAATATTCGGTATTGTCAATGTTTTAAATTTTATCTGTTCTAGTGAGTATATTGTGGTGATCATTGTGGCTTAAATTTACATTTTCCTGATGACTAAAGATATTAAACAGTTTTTCATGTGCTTATTGGTCATTCACTTATCTTCTTTTGCGAACTAGTTTTTTAAAGTCTTGTTTATTTTTAATTGGATTGTTTGTCTTATTACTGAGTTCTTCAAGTATTTTGGATATAAGTTCCTTGTGATATGTATGTGTTGCAAATATTTTCTCACAGTCTTTGCTTCCTTTTTCATTTTCTAACAGTGTTTTTTGATGAGCAGAAGTTATTTTTAGTGAAGTTCAATTTGTAATATTTTTCTTTCATTGGGCCTATTTTATTATGTCTCATTTAAAACATTTTTTTTAAAAGGCTGGTCAAGTGAAGCTGCGGGAGTGGAGAAGGAACAAAGGAATCTGTAACTGGTTGTCATCAGTTAGTTGTAAACACCACTGCAATTGTACCAACCTCATTTAAAACATTTTTGCCTTAAGTTCACAGTTACTTTTCTGTTTTTCTAAGGTTTTAGCTTTTGTGTTTAGGTTAATGATCCATTTCAAATTCACAATTATGTATAGTGTGAGGTATGGGTTGATTTTTTAAAACATGAATTTCCAGCTGTTCTAGAACTGTGTTATGAAAAGACTTTTCTCTTTCTATTGAATTGTCTGGAACTCTTGCCAAAAGTCATTTTTGTGGGTCTATTATTAAAATTTGTATTCTGTTACTTTGACCTATTTGTTGATTCATATGCTTAGTATGTTTGTTTGTTTTCAAAGGATACTTTTTATTCTGCTTTAGTTTAGGGTGAACTACCACAAACTATGCAGTTGAGTTTCCCACATTTGGGGAAATCAAAGGGGTCAGCACATCTGGAGTGCAATGGATAAGACTTGCCCTGGGAAAACCGCCTTTGCAATCGATCATGTTATCTTCCCTGCCAGGTATCACACTGTCTTGATTACTGTATTTTAAAGTAAGTCTTTTTTTTTTTGAGACAGAGTCTCACTCTGTCACCCTGCTTAGAGTGTAGTGGTGTCATCATAGCTCACTGGAACCTGAAACTCCTGGGCTCAAGAGATCTTCTTACCTCAGCCTCCTGAATAGGTGGGACTATAGGTCTGTGCCACCACGCTTGGCTAATTTTTCTATTTTTGTAGAGTTCAGGTCTGGTTGTTACTCAGGCTGGTCTCCAACTCCTGACCTCAAGCTATCTTCCAGCCTCAGTCTCCCAGAGTGCTAGGATTATAGGTGTGAGCCACTGTGCGCCGCCTTAAAGTAAGTCTTGAAATCAGGTAGAGTAAGTCCTTTAATATTGATGTTTTTCAAGATTATTTTATTAAGAGTATTCTAGGTCCTTTGCATTTCTATATAAGTTTTAGAATCAACTTACAAAGAAATCAGTCTATTTCTACCAAGAGTTATGTCAGAATTTTTATTGAAATTGCATTGAATCAATAGATCAATTTGGAGAGAATTGGTATTTCAACAACATTGAGTCTTCCAATCTGTGAACATGGTGTATCTTTCCATTTTTTTTAGAAGAGATTTTCTTTAATTTCTCTTAGAAATGTTTTATAGTTTTTAGTGTAGAGGTTTTACAAATTGTTTACTAAGTTGACTTTAAGTATTTTATGTTTTGGGATGCTGTTGTAAATGGTATTTAAAAATTATTTTCCAATTGTTCATTGCTAGTATATATAGAAACAAAGTAGAGGTTTTGGATTTATTTTGCAACCTGTAACATTGCTGAATTCATTTATTACTTGTAGTAGTTCTAATTTTTCATATTCCTAAGGATTTTTCATATGCTATCATATTATCACAAGTAAAGACTCATTTATTTCCTTTCTAATATCTGTCTTTTTGTTTTTCTTTTCTTATTGAACCAAATAGTTTCTTAAACACAATGTTGAATAGAAACGATGAGTGGGGACATTTTTACTTTGTTCCCAATTTTAGGAAGAAAACATTTACTATTTCACCACTAAGAAAACATTAGCTATAGATTTTTCACAGATGTCTTTATTAAATTGAAGAACATTCATTCTATTTCCAGTTTGCTTAGAGGTTTTTTTTCTTCTTCTTTAATCATAAGTAAATTTTGAGTTTGGTTCATATTTTGCTTTTTCTTGATAATATAATTTTTCTCTTTTAGTCTGCGATATAGTAAGTTACATTGTTTGTTGTGCATATGTTAAACCAACCTTGTTTTTCTGGGGTAAATCCTACTTGATCATGATGCATTTAAAAAAATGTAATGCTGTAATTGATTTGCTGATATTTTGTTAAGTTTTTTGCATCTATATTCTTGAGGGAAGTTGGTCTGTATTTTTTTCTCCTTATGAAGTCCTTGTCTTAGTTTATTATTTGTTTTGTCAATTTTTGTAAGTTATGTTTTTCAAGAAATTTTTGCATTGACCTAAGTTGTCAAATATATTGGCAGAAATTTGTCAAAATATTCCATTATTATTGTTCGTAGTAGCTATAGGATCTGCAGTAATCTTTTTTTTTCTGACATTTAGAAATTATTTTTTCTTAATAGCTCTTGCTAGAGATTTAACAATTTTGTTAATCTTTTTAAAGACATAAACCTTTGACTTTGTTGATTTTTTCTATTGTTTTGAAAGTTTTTACTTTATTGATTTCTGCTCTTATTTATATTTTCTTTTTTCTATTCACTTTGAGTTTTAATTACTCTTTTTAAAAACCAGTTTCCTAATTTGGAAACATAGATTTTATATCTTTCTTCTTTTCCAAATAGGTACTGAAAGCAATGTATTTATCCCTAAGGGCTGTTTACATCCCATGTATTTTGATATATTGTGATTTTATTATTCAGTTAAAATATTTTAGAATTTCCATAAGGGATTCTTAATTTACTCATTCTTTATTTAGAGACATGTTGTTAATTTTCAACAGGTTTAGCTTTTTAAAGCATCTTATTGTTTTGATTTCTAATTTAAAACTGATGTGGGCAGAGAATATACGATCAGATTTTAATTTCTTCACATTTACTGAGACTTGTTTTACTGCCCTGCATACGGTCAAGCTTGGCAAATGTTCCATGTTCACTTGAGAAGGATGTGTATTCTACTGTTAAATAGAATGTTCTTTCAATGTCAATTACATAAAGGTGGTCAATAGTGTCCTTTAAATTCTTCAATATCCTTGCTGATTTTTTGATTACTTGTCCTTTTAGTCGAGAGACAGGATATATAAATTAGGGTTCAGTCAGGTAAGTAGAAACAGCATAAATGATACATACTTATCACTTTTATATTCTATAAGTGAAAGTAGGCAGCAATTAGAGCTTATGCAATTAAAAATAGACTTTGTTTTTTAAGAGAAGTTTTAAGACCTTATGCAATTTTAAGAGCTGGTGAAGAAGTCTATGGAATGTTGTTGCCCCTCTTTCTGGTGGAAGCTCTAAAGTTGCTATGAATCAGTAGGGCTGGTAGTGAGGTAAAAGCTGAAGGGAAAAAGAGAAGAGAAAGGACAGAGTGAAACTTGTGAGGACAAACACCTTTCTTTTTTCTGCCCAGTAGAGGACTGAATTAATTTAGTTTGTAGTTAAGCTGGGTTGTGATTTCGTGGTTTCTTTAGTTCAGTTCACTACCGGTTTGAAATTATTTGAAGGTGGGATAAGACTCTTCCCTCTAGAGGGCTTGGGTTTTAAATGTCTGGATATTTTCTTCCCTTTAGCATCCAGTAGGTTCAACATGGCTGTGCCTCAGGGTGTCTCTCTCAGGTATTCCATTTTCCTCAACCACAGTTGGCTGCCGCCTTGTACCCAGTGTAAGGCCCAGAGAGCCCACAGTGTTTCTCTCAGTTCTTCAGTCCTCGAATCAGACCTCCTCGGATCCCTCATAGTGGCACGTCAGAGGGGGTCTCTCTCAGCTCTCCTGCCTTTCTTAGCTAGCTAGAGACTGCAGCTGCCATGTTCTCACTGTAGGGTCTAGACTGAGTTTCTGTAATGTTTCTTTTAGTTTTCCTATTCTGTCCTCAGACTTCAGTAAGCCACCCCTGGTTGTCCCTTAGGGAGCTCTCTGTCACCTCTTTTGCTTTTATTACAGCTACAGGTGACCACTTCTTCATGCTTACTGAGGGCTTAGAAGATTTCACTTAGTTTTTCTCCTCTTCCCTCAGATACTAGTGGGTCCCTTATGCCTGGGCCTCAGAGGTTTTTCTCTCAGATACTGTGGTTTGTTCCTAATCTTTCTTGAGAGCACATGATGAAGGCCTATAGATAAGAGTTGGAAGGTGGGTGCAGATTCTCTTTGTTTCTGGGGATCTTAGGAATCAGACTTAATTCACCTGGGTTTTATTTTGTTGTGGTGGTTGTTTCTTACCCATGTAAATGGCAGCTTCTTGCTTATCCCACTCTACCAAGGATGAGAGAAGCCATAGGTTTCTTTCTTTCCAGGAGTGTGAGCTAAAACAGATTATCTAATCAGACTCACAAGAATCAGAGATAGTAGCCACTGTCAAGTTTTACTTATAGTTTCAAGTTTATAGGTAATAAAGAGGCTCAGACAAAGCAGGAAGAGATCTGAGATGCTGAGAGTGGCTCTCAGGTCCCTCCTTTCTATGTCAGACTCACGTGCTCTAGTTCAGAGTAGACGAGATCTCTAAGTAAGGAGAGTTATCGTATCACGTCGTGGGAATGTTTAATCTATGACACATTTCCATTTTATATCCTGGAGTATGTAACATTTTCTAAGAAGCCATGACTCATAAGTCCACAGATTCTGGGTTATTTTATATAGCCAATCCTTAACTAGGGATAAGAATGTTTTTATGTTAAGAATATTCCACAGATAAGGACCCTCCTCCTACTAAATATCATTAGTTTACTTACTTGGAGTTCTAGTTATCTTGTCAACAGAGAGATTAGACTGGTCATCTGCCTTCTTTTATGTTTTTTTTTAACAGCACCCCCCTGGTAAAGGAATTGAATGAATCACAGGGCAGCTGCTTTATTCTCCAGAGGGGCTTTTTCTAGGAGTATTCACTGTGTTGTTGTTGTTGTTTTTCTTCTTCTTTGCATTCTCAGCTGTTTGATGGGCTTAAAAAACTATCATTTGTAAGTTATCCAGCTTCCTCTCATTGTTAGGATGGGAGTGACATTCTTTTGACTCTACATTCTAAGCTGAAGTGGTGCTTTAATATGGCAATTGGTGTTTAGTTCAGAGGAAAACTTTCTGTCATTTATTTTATAATATCCTGTTTTATGCTTCTAGACCTCTTTTAGTTGGATATTACATTTCTTGCATTAATTCTCTAATTTCTTGTGTTTTCTCTCCTATTGTTCATCTTTTTTTTCTTTTTGTTCATTCAAGAGCTTATTGACTGACTCTTTCAACTCTCCTACTGAATTTTTAGCATGGATTTTTAAATGTTTGGTTTCAGAGAGGTCTTTCTTATTTCCAGACTGTTCCTTTTATAGCATGCTTTTCATATTTCATGAGTACATTGTCCTCTAGATCTTTTTTTTTTTTTTGAGACAGAGTCTCACTCTGTTGTCCAGGCTAGAGTGCTGTGGCATCAGCCTAGCTCACAGCAGCCTCAAACTCCTGGGCTCAAGCGATCCTCCTGCCTCAGCCTCCCAAGTAGCTGGGGCTACAGGCATGTACCACCATGCCCGGCTAATTTTTCTATACATATTTTTAGTTGCTCAATTAATTTCTTTCTATTTATAGTAGAGATGGGGTCTCACTCTTGCTCAGGCTGGTTTTGAACTCCTGACCTTGAGCAATCCTCCCGCCTTGGCTTCCCAGAGTGCTAGGATTACAGGCATGAGCCACTGTGCCCGGCTGTCCTCTAAATCTTTATGAGAAATTAATGTGCTTATTCTAAAATCTTCTTCTGCCCCTGTGTTATCTATATTACCTATTTTTCTTTCTTTTCTGCTTACTTGTTTCTTTCATAATAATGGTTTTACTCAAATGTCTGGTGATCCTTGTCACCCACTCATATTTAAGAGTAAAGTGATAGGAAACTGATTGGAATATCTTTCCATGCCCAAGGGACCTGTCCTCTTATGACCCTTTCTGAAGGTGATCAGGTATGAACAGCTTTTCTGTTGGGAGGCCCCAAGCTTCAGTATCTATAAACCCTTGTCTAAATGCTCAGTTTCACTAGATCAGGATTATCAACTCTCTGCTTGAGAGCTGGGACCTGGCTTCTGGCATTGGGTGAGTTGGGAGTTGGTGACTGTCATTTTTGTGCATATTTAAAAAATATGTTTATGCCCATATTTTATATATTAGTTCTTGATCTTCCCATCTTTTGTGCCCTAAATCTAGATCTCTCAGGTTGATTTTTCCAGCAAAAACCTCTCTCCTATGAGATGCAGAAGGGATAATTGCCTGGATTCTACAGTTTATTGAACAAAAGTAGCATTTAAATGATTTATATACTTTAAACCTGCGGTCCCCAATCCCTGGGCCTCAAACAGGTACTGGTCCGTGACCAGTTAGGAACTGGGCTGCACAGCAGGAGGTGAGTAGCAGGCAAGTGAGCTCTGCCTCTTGTCAGATCAGCAGTGGCATTAGATTCTCATAGGAGTGCAAACCCTGCTGTCAACTGCACATACCAGGAATCTAGTTTGTGTGCTTCTTATGAGAATCTAATGCCTGATGATCTGAGGTGGAGCTGAGGTGGTGATGCTAGCTAGCACTGGGGAGCTGCTGCAAATACAGATTATTATCAGCAGAGAGGTTTGACTGCACAATAAATGTAATGTGCTTGAATCATTCTGTAACCATGTCCTCCCCCTTCCTCTGACCCCCACCTTCAGTTCGTGGAAAATTTGTCTTCTATGAAACTGGTCCCTGGTGCCAAAAAGGCTGCTTGCTTCAAACCAATGCTTTTTGTGCAGTCCCAAGTTTTACACTTCCATTTTTTCCTATCTGCTACCTCCGTGTCCCAACACTTGCTTTCCTTTGCACAACTCACTACAGGAAGATAAAATTTAAATACCTGTAGCGTATGCCAAGTTAGTTACTGCTTCTTTATCCACTTTTCCTCTTCTACAGATTCATTGATACTATGTGATTGTCACATCTTGTGTTCTTTTTTTTTCTGTCCTGTGAAATAATAGTATTTATTTTCCGGACCTTAGTGATCCTAGTTCTGTCTTAAGAACCTGATATAGTATGACTGACACTTTTTTCCCCCCAGGACAAAATGAACCACAAAATCAACTTTTCCCTGTTTTGGTTCATTTTATCCAGAGAGCACCATGTAATTTCAAGTTCTGGCAATGCACTAACTTGGAGAAAGTTTAATATTGGGACTTCTAGGTTATTATACCCATTCATGTTTCAGTGAACAGTGAGATTGGGATTGGCGGCTAAAAGCATATTCCTTGGGAACTCTGAAAGAGCAGCAATTAGTTTGGGATAGCCCAAATTAGGCATAGACATTGTCTTCCCTCAAATGGAGAGTTCTCACTGCGGCTCACAGGGGGAGAGGTAGGACTTATAGTTCTGTGTAGGATCACTGTGTTCTAGAAATAGTCTGAGAATATGCGCAAAAGTAAACAAAATCTAACTTCAGTAATTCCAGGATTTTAGCTGGCTCTATTTCTCAAAGAATCACCTTGTGCTGTCTGAAGAATCCATCAGGATCCAAATGGGCATTCCCTGACCCTCTATAAAATTCCCCTGTTAAATATTTCCCCTTCAGTAGTCGTTAAAACCAGTGAGGTTGTTGTTCAGAAAAGATTCTTCATCCTTTCTTTTAGGGGGAAAGAGGATATTGAATATGGAAATTGCCATTGCTACATTGCTGCTACATTTGATTTTCCACTTGATAGTTATGTCAGCTCTTTGGGCAAGCACATCTGCCGCCTTTTGAAAATGTAACTATTATATGAAAAAAATTGACATTAATAGGAAATAACATCTAAAGAGGAAATGATGAAGGGAGAGAGGAAGTTGATGGTCATCAAAAGAATGCTGTCAGCAGTTTCATTTGAGAGTGATATAATTATATCTTAAAAATCTGAGATCACAAAGAATCCAACAGAGAAAATCCCTTATCCATTCTTCTTCCTCTTTCCCAGAAGGACAAAAAATAATTACTTCACAGTTTGTGGGTTAGGTTAGGGGTTGGGGGATACTCTCAGTTATCATTTACTATAACTGTGTTCAGAAAAAAAAAATCTGAACAGTGTTGCTGCCTCCAGAAGTGCTATAATTTCTGGGTTAAACAAACCTTGACTTTTTCAGGGCATTTTTTTCTAGCAAGGAATATGCTTATGGTAAAATAATTCTAGTATTTTTCCGCATGGAGAAGATGGCAAATAAATATCTGAATCACAAAGATCTGTTACTCTTTCAAAGATCTGAAAGTCTTTTTTGATGTATTATACTTTTGTTAAAGTAAAAATAACAATGTCTCACTTCCTTTCTTTTTATAAAATATTATAATATATTTAAATAACAAATCTAATAAGCAACCCTAGCAAAACAAAACAAAACACGGATGAATCATAAGCAGTGTTTAGATTGTACCCAGATAAGATTTCATGTCATCTCCACAACAGTTTAGTCAGGAAAAAACTACAAGCTGGCATTTTACTGAAATGTGACACTCCTGGGATTAGAAGCATGGTTATTCGTTTTGGAATCATCAAGGTCTTGCACAATGTTTGGAATAGAGTAGGTGTTTAATGTTTGAATAAAAAATGGATGAATAAACTGGAAACAAAGAAAACCTGGAACTGACCATTATAAGAACAGTGGAGAGTGGGAAAACTCTCATAGTCGTCATTTTGGGTCTGATCATTTTGAAGTTGTCAAGGCCCAGAGTTTGTTGTTCCCTGACAATTACCACTAGTCCCACTCACCAATGGGACAAAGAGCACATAATCAATCCTTTACCTCCTCTTCCAGCTTTATCTCTTAGTCCCCCCCATGAACTGTCTCTGATCAAACTATTCTACTCATTGTTTTCTGAACATCTTAACTCTCCTGCCTCTGTATGCCTTTGTGCACATTGAACTTGGAACATATACCTCTGCACCTCTGTTTACAATGCCCTATCTATATCAAACACCAACCCACCCCCACCTCTTACTTTAAAGCCTACTTTAAGTAAGGCTGCCTTAGAGCACTTACTATCTCTTCTACCATATAGCACTGATTACATACTCCCTTGCATTGTAGTTATTTTAGAGACTAAGGAATCTATGTCACACATCATTTTTTTCCTTCAGAAGTACAGAAATTTGATTAAGTGACTGATTGATTGAGCATCAGGTGCTTATTGATTACTTTTACCATGTAATATGTAGGCACCACGAAGAAAAAATAATGACCCATATAACACATTATGGGATTAAGAGTACTGATAATATGTTTCCAGGTTTGGGAATAACAGAAAGACTTAATTAGAAAGATGACATTTAAGCTAGTTTTGGAGGAAATGTAGGAATAAGACATCAAGAAGGGCATGCCAAGAAAAAAAAAAACAACAATTAAAACAACTAGGGGTCTGGGGTAAGGAAGCACTGGATTTTTTGGGAACAGAGAGTGAGAGAGTAGTTCAATTTGGTTTAGGTTTTAGGTATAGGATGGGGTATTTTAGGAAATAAAGGCTGAAAGATAGTCTGTGATCTTAGTGTGAACATTGAGGAGTTAAGACTTTGTCAATCAAAGGCATTTGAACAGGAAGTTATGTTTGATCAGGGCTGTACTTCCAGATTAGAGTAGTATAAGTTAGAATATGCTTTAGAGAAAGGAAGAGACTGAAGGAAGAGTGGATTGCCCTAGTCTATATAGAGGTAATGAGAACAGGATTGTGAGAGTGGGAATTCAGAGAAGAGGACAGTTTTAAATAGAAGATCCAGGTTTATTAGCTGCATTGGGCAGCAGATTGAGAAGGGGCAAGAGTGATTTCAGAGTTCCAGAGACTTTGATCCTGAGTGACTGGGTACACAAAATAAATTGCAGAATATAGAAGGGAATATATTTGGAAAGAAAGATCTTAAATTCAGCCATCGAGATAGTGAGAGTGAAGCATTATAGGGAAATCTAGGTGAAGATGTTTTCCAAAGCAATAGAAAGTGTGGCAGAGAGTATAAACAAGAACAGGGAAGGACTCCAAAGCCTTATCACCGAGGAAAGCCAGCATTTAGAGGTTGGGGCATAAAGAGGAGCCTGATAAGTAGGCAGAGATTGGGTTGTGGATGTAGGAGGAACACCAAAAAATGTGTCATAAATGTCAACAGAGGAGGAGACTTTTAAGAAAGGGTGATCTGTAAAGGTGGAAGGAAATCTGGTTTGTTATTACATGATCAGGTAATGACCTCTGATAGTCTAGCTTCAGTAAATTAGCTGAGTGCAAAAACCAGATTATAAGGATTTAAGAGTGAGTGGGGGATGAAGGAGTGGAAGCTGGAAGTATTTGGATAAATTTGGTGGTGAGGGGAAGAAGAGACATAAGACAGCATCTCAGGCAAGGAGTAAGATTCCCCTCACTTTTTTTGTTACTATAGTGGTTGTTTTAAGAATGAAGAGACTATTGACAGGCTTAATTGAAGGTGAAGATGCAAGAGGCAAGAGTCAATTGAACAGAGTGCTCAGGAGGCAGCTGCCTCACAGGGGAGATTTTCTATGGCTAGCCACCACCAAAGCAAAACAAATCACCATGACAACATAAGACTTTCAGTCTTTTATATTATTAAATAGAAAACTTAATAGTACTACTTGAACATCTTATTTGTAAATAGATACATTAGGAGATGAAGTAATTCACTATATAAAGAATTACAAAAGAAGCTATAGTATTGCAAGACAATGCTGATTAACTGTCGCCAGAAATCAAGATAAAACAAACTGAAATTATAGTACTAAAAAGGGACATTCACATTTCTGTGAATTTTAAAATATTTTACTTTACCAACAAGGAAACTAAATCACCCTTCTGTTCTATTTAACATAAGATACCTGGGACCCTGAATGTGACTGGCTGCTCATTTTGTGCCTGATGGGAAAACACCATCAGAAAAGTAATCTGAATCACTGGAGTGGGTTGGAAGGTGGCAAGAAGATGAACTGTCACTCTAGAAAGTTCTGAATGCATACTACTTTCAAGAAAAATGTATGCACCTGTAGCATACATTTTTACTGTATAATGTTGTATGAAAAATGCTGTATGAGATAAAAACAAAAACCGTTAAGTTCTATAATAGTTTTTAGAACAGTAAATGAGATTAGCACCTACTCAGAGGGAGCACTCTGCGATATCAATTATACTGTACACATTGCTATAAGAGCCTCCAAGGATTAGCAACAATATAAGGCTGAGATATTTGACAGGGGCAAGAAAATTCTTGAGCCTCTTACAATAAAAGTAGAAAATATTTTCTGGTATTTGAACTCTAAGAGCTGCATGGGGACCCACTGAAGTATTCATCTGAGTTCTGACCAGCACTTGCATTTAAGGAAACTACTCAGGGTTGGAAAATGACCTACTTGAAAGGAGTAGATGGAACAGGGCTCAATACTCACACAAGGCCAGCAATGCTGTCTGTTCCAATAGCCAGACTGGAAAATGTCATAACTTACAGGACATTGGGTAGATTTCTCAAAGATTCTTGTGTTTACAGTGAACAGTAGTTAGACCTATAATAAATATGGCTGCTATCCTGACTTACGAATTTTAAAAACAAGACCTAAAAGGGTCAAACTCTTCCCAAATAACTACATCTGAGAATAAAGCTCAAGAGTCTTTTCACAATAGAAAAATATTCAGCATTCAACAGGTAAAAATCTTATCTTCTCAAAAATTACCAGGCATGCAAAGAAGCAGGAAAATATGATCTATAATGAAAAGAAAAACCAATAAATGAAAACCAACCCCAAACTGGCACAGATGTTAGGATTAGCATATAAGGCATTTAAATAGTTATTACGACAGTATTTTATATTCCAGTAAAATAAGTAGGGACATGGAAGACATAAAAAAGACCTAAATCGACTTCTAGAGATGAAAATTACAATGTATGAGATGACAAATACACAAGATGGTATTAATGGCAGATTAGACATTGCAAAAAAAAAAAAAAGAACTTTAAAACATAACAATGAAACAATCAAAACTAAACACATAGAGAAAAAGGAATAAAAAAATGGATAGTGCATCAGTGAGCTGTAGAACAGCTGCAAGCACATTAATATAGATGTATTAAATATTAGTTTTTGAAAAAGGAAAATACAGAAAAGCATTTGAAAAAATAATGTCATGAGTTTTCAAAATTTAGTGAAAATTATAAACCCACAGATCTAAGAAATATAAGGGAACCCCAAACCAAGCAACTTAACGAAAACTACACAAAAGCAGGTAATTATCAAATTGTTAAAAAACATGGATAAAGAGAAAATCTTATAAGCAGCAAGAGAAAGAAGACAAATTATGTACAGAGGAATAAAGGTAAAGATTACAGCAGATCTTTTAACAGAAATAATGCAAGCAAGAAGATAGTGACCCAGTCTCTTCAAGTGCCAGAAGGAAAAACTGTCACCTAGAATTATAAGCCCAGTGAAAATATCTTTGAGAAGCCAAATAAAATAAGAGCATTTTTAGACATACAAAAGCCTGAAGAATTCATTTGCAGACATACCTACAAGAGATGTGAAAGAAACTTGTTCAATCAGAAGGAAAGAAACACCAGATGGAAATATGGATCTACCCAAAGAAATGAAGAGCACTAGAAATAATGGTAACTATGTGGGTAAATATATAAGATATTTTTCTTATTATTTAAATATTTTAAAAGAAAATCAAATATTAAACAAAAATAATGTAGTGTAGGGTTTATAGCATACTGTGGTATGCAGAATTCTAAAAATAGTCCCCCAGATTCCATGTCCTAATCCCTAGAACCATTGAATATGATGATATCACTCCTGTGATTATGTTATGTTCTACAGCACAGTTGATTATAAGATATGGAGATTATCCATGTGAGCCTAACTAATCATATATTAGTTATAAATATAAATTTATATTTATATTTATATTTAATTTATAAATATAAATTTAATTTATATTTATAATTCTCTGCATATAAATGCAGAGAATTTTCTCCAAACAGAAGAGGACGGCAGAGATATTGAAAGTGCAAGAAGGATTTGGTGCATTGCTGCTGGGTTTGTAGATAAAGGGGTTCAAGTGCAAGGATTGGAGAGTGGATGCAAGGACCTGAGAGTAACCCCGGGTCAACAATCAACTAGAAAGTGGAGACCTCAGTCCTAAAACCATAAGGAACTGAATTCTGTCAATAACCATAAGGAACTGAATTCTGTCAAAACAGGAATAATTCTGTTGCACTTCAGATGAAAATGCAGCTGGCTAATATCTTGATTTCAACACTATGAGACCCTGAGCAGAAAACTCAGCCAAAAAATTCCAGATTTCTGACTTACAGAGATAATAAATGGGTGTTGTGTGAGGCCTCTAAGTGCATGGTAATTTGTTATGCAGAAGACCAATTAGGAAACTAATATAAATAATACACTATTATATATATGTAGAAGTAAAATGTATGACAAAAATAACACAGAGGCCGGAATGAGCAAATGAAAGTATACTGTTGAAACATTCTTATGGTATGTGTGAAGTGGTATAATATCATTCAAGGTAGACTGTCGTATGTTAAAGATATATACTATAAATCATAAAGCAAACACTAAAATAACAAAACAGTTACAGATGATATTGGCAACAAAGGAGAAAATGAAATCATAGCATATATTCAGCTAATTCAGAAAAAGGCAGAAAATAAAAAAGGAAACAAAGGTTATATGGGACAAATAGAAAAAAAATCATGATGATAAGTCTAAACTTAACCATATCAGTAGTTACATTAATTGTAAATGGACCAAACACCCCAATTAAAAGGTACAAATTCTCACACTGGATAAACAGGAAGACCTAACCATGCACTGGCTATAAGAAATGAACCTTAAATATAAAGACGCAAGAAGGTCAAAAATAAAAGGGTGGAGAAAGATATATCATGTTAATGTTAGTTGACAGAAAGCTGGAGTGACTATATTAATAATAGACAAAATGGATTTCAGATTTTATCCTGAGATAAGGGAGGTTATTTCATAACAAAAGTGTCAATTTATCAGAGGGAAATAACATTCTAAATGTTCATGCCCTCAATAACAGAGCTTCAGAATACCTGAAGCAAAACCAGATAGAACTGCAAGAAGAAATAGATAAATCCACAATTGCAATCAGATATTTCAGTGTCACTCTTTCAATAATTGATAGGACAAGTAGACAGAAAATCAGTGAAGATACAGAAGACTTGGACAAAACAACCAACCAATCTGACTTAATCAACATTAGAAAGTGTTTATAGAGCACCTCTCTCAACAATAGCAGCATAGACATTCATCTTCAAGTGCTTATAGAACATTTATAACAATCATATTCTGGGCCATAAAACAAGTCTCAATAAATTTAAAGGGATTGAAGTTTTCAAAGTATGTTCTCTGGCCACAATGAAATTCAATTAGAAATCCATAACAGAAGAATTTCTGGAAAATCCCCAGATATTTGGAAACTAAATAAGTGGAGTGGAAGGACTAGGTCACTTTTAGATGGCTCTAAATTACCCATGAGTCAAAGAAAAAATCAAAAAGGAAATTAGGAAGTACTGTGAGCTGAATGAAAATGAAATCACAACATATGAAAATCTGTGGGATGCTGCTAAGTCATTAATGATAAAGAATTTTATAGCACTAAACAAAGAAATAAAAGGCATTCAATTTGGAAAGTAAGAAATGAAACTGCCTTTATTCATAGACAAAATGATCTTCCATGTAGAGAATCCAATGGAATCTATAAGAAAAGCTACTTGATCTAATAATGAGTTATCAAGGTTGCAGAATACAGTATCAATATACAAAAATCAATTGTATTTATATATACTAGCAAAGAACATCAGAAATTGAAAAAAATCTAAATTGAAAAAATTTAAAATAGCATCAAAATATGAAAATACTTATGGTTATATTTGATAAAAGGTGAGCAAGACCTGTTTACTGAAATATACAAAACATCACCAAGAAAAACTCAGTACTAGAGAGATATGTAATGTTAATAGGGCAGAAGAGTCAATGTGGCTATGATGTCAATTCTCCTTAAATTGATCTAAAGATGAAAATGAAACCCAGCCAAATCGCCATAGGATTTGATATATAAGCAAGCAAATTATAAAATTGAAATGAAAAATGCAAAGGACCTAAAATAACCAAAACTCCTTAAAAAAGAAAAACAAAGATGAAAGGCTAATATTACCTGATTTTAAGACATAAATTATGCTAATCAAGACAGTGTGCTACTGGTATAAAGATGGACAAATGGTTGAATATAATAGACTAAATGGATGGATGAATGTAATAGAGTCCAAAAATAGGCCCACACATATATAGAAAACTGATTTTTTTGACACAGCTACAAAAGCAAGTCAGTGTAGAAAGGATGGACTTTTCAAAATAGTGCTGGAAAATTGGTTATTTATAAGCAAAACAAAAAACTTTGATTAATATGTTGCACTATATGCAAAGCTTGATCCAAAATGGACCATAGGCCTAAATATAAGAATTAAACTATAAAATGTCTAGATAAAAATATAAGAGAAATCTTTTTGACCCTAGATTAGGCAAATATTTTTTAGATATGGCACCAAAAGCTCAATCTATAAAAAATTCTATAAATCAGACTTAATCAAAATTAAAAGACTTTTTTTGTTTGGTTTTTTACAAAAAGACATTGTTTAGAGAACAAATGAGCCAAAGTCTCACTGAAAATATTTTTAAGTCATATCTGATAATAGATTTGTACCCAGAATATTTAAAGAACTCTCAAAGGCCAACAATCAAAAAACACAAAACCCGATAAAAAAGGAGAAAGACATATGAATTGACACTTCTCTTAAGAGAAGTATATCTCCTAAGAAGATATACAGAGAGCAAATAGGTACCCGAAAAGATGTTCAACATCATTCCTTATCTGAGAAATGCAAATTAAACCATAACAAGTCTTGGTGAGGATGTGGAGGAACTTTAACTCTCTTATACTGCTGTTGGGAATGTAAAATGATATAACCTGTCTGGAAGACAGTAGGATAGGCTGAATAATGGCCACTCAAAGATGTTTACATCCTAATCCCTGGAACCTGTGAATATATTACTTTACATGGTAAAAGGGACTTTGCAAATGTGATTAATCAACTATCTTGGAAACCCAAGAGATTATCCTGGATTATCCAGGTGAGATCAGTGTAATCACAGGGGTCCTTATAAGAGAGAGGCAGGAGGATTAAAGTTTTAGTAGTAGAAGATGAGACCATAGAAGCAAGAGGTTGGTTGGAATGTCCTGAGGAATAATAGGCTACAAGCCAAGGAATGCAAGCAGTTTGAAAGTTAAGGAAAACAAGTAGGTTCTCTCCTGGAGCCTCCACAAAGAACACAGCCTGGCTGATTCCTTGACTTTAAACTTTTAGCACTGTAAGAAATAAATTTCTGTTGTTTTATGCCACTCAGTTTGTGGCAATTTGTCACAGCAGTAACAGGATTGGTAGATTCTTAATGTGTTAAACATAGATCTACAAGTAACCCAGTCCTTCCACTCCTAGATATTTATGTAAGAGAAATGAAAGTATATTCATATTCAGAAACTTGTATATGAATGTTTGTAGAATCTTCATGTGTAATTGCCAAAACCTGAAATCCAGCCATTTATCACATTTGTTATAATGGATAAACAAACTATGGTATATCCATACAATGGAATGCTACTAAGCAATAAAAAAAAGAACGAAATATTTATAGATACAACAATAATAGATGACTCAGAATTATTACACTGATTAAAGAAGTCAGGTAAAAAAGTACATACAATATGATTTTATTATTTATGTATGTATGTATGTATTTTTGAGACAGAGTCTCACTCTGTTGCCTTGGCGTCAGCCTAGCTCACAGCAACCTCAGACTCCTGGACTCAAGCAATCCTTCTGCCTCAGCCTCCTGAGTAGCTGGGACTACAGGCATGCACCACCATGCCCGGCTAATTTTTTCTATATATTTTTAGTTGACCAATTAATTTCTTTATATTTTTAGTAGAGACGGGGTCTCGCTCTTGCTCAGGCTGGTTTTGAACTCCTGACCTTGAGCGATCTGCCTGCCTCGGCCTCCCAGAGTGCTAGGATTACAGGTGTGAGCCACTGCACCCAGCCAATATGATTTCATTTTTTAAAATTCTAGAAAATGGACTGGGCATGGTGGCTCACTCCTGTAATCCTGCACTCTAGGTCGAGGCAGGAGGATCGCTGGGGCTCAGGAGTTGGAGACCAGCCTGAGCAAGAGTGATACTCTGTCTCTATTAAAAATAGAAAAATTATCTGGGCCTGGTGGTGTGTACCTATAGTCCCAGCTGCATGGGAGGTTGAGGCAAGAAGATCGCTTGAGCTCAGGAGTTTGAGGTTGCAGTGAGCTATGATAATGCCATTGAACTCTACCTAGGGTGACAGAGTGAGGCTCTGTTTCAAAAAAAATTATGGAAAATGCATACTAATCTATGGTGAAAAATTAGTATTTGCTTGCAGATAGGAAGGAGGAAGAGAATGGGAAGGAGGAAGAGAACATGAGGGCGTGGAAGGGAAGGATTACAAAAGGTCATGAGGAGACTTTTGGGGGTGATGGATATGCTCATTATCTTGATTGAGATAATGGTTTCACAAGAATGTACATCATCAAAGCTCATCAAATTGTATACTTTAAGTATGTGTATTTATTATATGTGAATTATACCTAAAACAATAACAGTAACAACAAAGAGCATATGCCTCAGAGGGTTGTCCTGAAGCTTAAATGCAATACTACGTACATAACACTTACGTGCTAAAATTCCTGACACGTACATAACACTTGCTAAAATTTCTGACATGTAGTAAGCACTCAGTAAGTTCTGTTTTTATTTTTTAGTCCAGTAGAGGAAGTGCTAGAGCAGTAATTGTGAATTACCAAGGGTCTTTTCAAAGAAATGTCAAGTTTAATTTTCTCACAATAGATATTGGTGAAGAAAATGAGGAACAGTTATCAAATAGGGCATTTTATTAAATATTCTGCATGAAGATATGATGCAACGAGGATGTGGCTTGAGAGTGATCTTCCTATTTTAGAGTGGGAGCTGTGAAATTTTCTTGTTCTCAGTATACTAGGTCTGTCTGGAAAGCCTTCAGCCATTGTTAATATAATGAGAACGATTTGTGTGACATCCATGTAACCTGGTAGCCAAGGAGAGTGGACCGGAATGCTCATGTGTGAACAATGAAGACTTCACTGTACTAGTCAGTGGGTCCCTAGACGCCATTGAGTGAGCGTGTGTACTGTGTGGCCATCACATTCAAAATGACTGAGCAAGTAGATCAATGAATTGAATCTGCATCAAATTTTGTGTTAAGCTTGAATGTTCTTGCTCTGAAACTATTCGAATGATTTAGAAGGCTTTCAGGGACAATGCAATGAATGCAGCACAAATAAAAGTGTGCCACAGGCACTTCATAGATGGTTGAGAATATGTTGAAAGTGATCAACATTCTGGAAGGCCTGCAACAAGCAGAACACCTGAGAATGCTGAACATGTATAGGTTAGGTTAAGTGATGTTGGGAGAACTGTGTGAGGTCCCAAGGTGCCTACTTTAAAGGGGACTATGGTATCATTGTCCTGTGTATAATGTGTCTTGTGTCTTCTTCAACAAATGTCTCTATTTTTCATATTGCATGGCTGGATACTTTCCGGACAGACCTGATGTAAAATTTGCTTACTGAGTGCAAAGGGGTCTATCCTGTTCTTCTTGAATATAGTAGCTGCTTAGTAAATATCAGTCAGGTTGAACTGAATTAATAATCATCTCTCCCTTTAACTCAGGAAATTCACGATCATATATACTTTGTAGTTAATTAACCTCATCTCAATTTTGGAGATTCCTTGCCTTAAGGCATGTAGTCTTCCCTGATGCAAAATATTCAGGTAATGACAGACAGGAAGCAGTGACTTATGAGGGAGATATGCCTGGGGAACTCCAGAAACTGTAGTGCGGAGTGTCTAGGAGAGGTGAGGTTGGGTTGGGCTGAGGTTGGCAGGGTAGCACCATGATTTTCCACGATTTCCACATGCTCTTTCCTGAGTGGAGTAGACTCCTCACCAAACAATAGATAATTGTGTTTTCTTCCCTAGTCCCTGTTCTTGCTAGAGATAGGAGTTGGGTACTGCTGGGTGGGATGAGAATTCTTTCTTCTGCATTGTGCTTACTCCTGAAATTTGTCCAAACATGGCACTGAGTAACTCCATGCTGGTCACATGATAAGCCATGGAAAGGTTTAATAGCCACAGTTGGTTTCTTATACAGAGCTAGTTTTATACAATATTATAACTTTGAGAGTATATAACTTAATCGATCAAATCTCCAAGTATAATTGTTTGTAACTGGTCAAGTTTATCATCTAAGTGAGAGTAGGACTGTGAATCTTTAGTGTTCTTCAAGGTTGACTGAAAAACTTTTCTTTTGTGAAAATTGCTGGCTCTGGTACAGATCTTAATTTAAAAATATGTATTTTTCTGATTTATAAAGGCACTACAAGAAGAAGATACTTTTCACATATAATTAACATATGGAAGATGCTCATTGTCATTAATTATCAGGGGAATGCAAATCAAAATCACAATGAGATACCATGAAATTGACAGAAATTTTAACCTGACAATGTGAAGTGGTGAGGGCGGGGAACCTGCGGCCTTGGGGTCACATGTGGTCTTCTGGCTCCTTGAGTGAGGACTTTTGACTGAATCCAAATTTGGATTTGGTTGAGGGGCCACACATGGGGATCTGGAGGGCCACATGTGGCCTTGAGGCTGCCAGGAACAAAAAGAACTTTCATAAACTGTGAGTGGGAGTATAAATTGATGCAACCACTTTAAAAACAGTTTGGCATGCCTAGTAAAATTGAATCTGTGTGTACTCTATGACACAGCAATTTCACTCCTAGTTTCATCCCGTAGGGGAACTGTTCTTTCACGTGCACACCAGAACATAACAACAAGTAACAAAACTCTCCAAACGACCCAAATAGTCATCTCAAATAAAAAGGAGAAGTCAATTGAAGTGTGTTCACATAATGGACTACTGCAGAGCAGTGAAAAAAAATAAGTGTAGCTACACACATCAACACGAGTAAATCTCCAAAATGTAAAGTCGAGGGTTATGTAGATAGGCATGGAAGAAGATACATGTAGAAGCTGAACTCCTTTTTGAACATGTTAAAATGTGAAGTGTTTGCTGAACATCCTGGTGAAAATATCCAGATTGTGAATGAAAACGCAGATCTGAAGCTCAGGATTTAGATAACAGATTGGGCAGCATCTGATGAAGGGAGAGCTACAGCCATGTGTGAGAATGACAAAGGAAAGAGAGGTAAGGTGGCTGATGGCCGCCACTCTAATGAACTTAGAGTGAATTTAGTGAGTGGAAGAATGAAGTAGAAATTTAGTAAGTAAAATAATGAAGTAGAAAAGGATGGGTTAGAGAGGTAAGAAAAAGACATTGTAGTGTTAGAGGCTAAGGGAAGAGTCAGGAAAAGCTACATGATTTGCAGGGCCCAGTGCAAAATGAAATTGTGGATCCCCTTGTTGAAAATTTATTAAGAATTTCAAAATGCAGATAGGAGAGCCCTAAACTAAACAGAGGGTCTTCCTAAGTGTAGGACCCTGTGTTACTGCTAGATGGCACACCTGTGAAGCTGGTCCCAGGAAGAATTTTGGAAACTAGCAATCAATAGGGTCAATGTCAGGGGGATTGAGAAAGAGGAATGAGAAAATAAAATTTAAATCCTTAAGTCATTTTGCTTCTTTAATTATGAAAATAATACTCATTAGAGAAAATTTGGAAGACACAAAAATATATTAAAATATCCATAATTTGATTCTCTTAACCAAATAACCCTTAATCTGATAACCTTTAACCTTTTGGTGATTTTTTTTTCCAACTTACTTTCTGAACAGATACACACTTGCATACCAACACTTTAAATAATACAAATTGGGACTGTACACGATTTATAATTTTGTTACTTTAAAAAATTGAACAGTATAGCATGGGAATCTCCCTATGTCCTTAAATGTTCTTTGAGAAAATGATTATTAATAAAAAAGATTTGATGACTAGTTGGCCCTTAGTGACTTTGGAGAGGCTGACCTTGTTAGTCAAATGCCACATAGGTGAGGAATAAACGGAAGTTAAAGTGGAGGCATCACTTTCAAGAAGCTTGGTGGTTGCAAAGGACATAGGAATGGTGGCACCCCATGGAGGTAGAGTGGCTGAAGGAACCTTGTATGCATGTAGAAGACCTGAGTATAATTGTAGGCTGAGAAACAATGCCTGAGAGGAAGGGATGTGTGTGATTACTGATGGAGCACATTCTTGGAGGAGTTGGGAAGGAAGTGGACAGAAAAGCCCTCCTCTGAAAAAGGAGTAAAGGAGAGAATGGAGTATACTTGCTGAAACTTTGAAGTACAGAGAAAGGAAGGTGATTAAATTCCCACAATGTAGAACATTATTAAGAAAATAGAAAGTGATGGGACAGGTAGACTTTGAAGTCAGTGATAACATTTGCTATGGCAAAAATGATAGAGAGGCATTCAGCGATAAATTCCAAAATTGTCGACAGCAGTGATAGCCCAGCTGAGGCTGTAGAGTATATGACTTTGGAATGAAAACAAGTGACCCAGTTTTAACATTTTCTTTGGTAAAATCCAGCAGCCTGATATGTGAACAGAGAAAGCAAATGACAGGGTTTGCTCAGAGATGGGGCTTGCCAGGGCAAGTGTCACGGAAGAAGGAATGGACAGGGATTCTGGGTATGGATGGGAGTGATGTGAAAGTTGTTCACTGACAGAATCAAGAGTGGGTAAGGAGGTGTGTAAAGGAGGAAATGAGATAGTGAGGGAAGACTGAGGAATGAACAGGTTGAAAGCTATGTCGAGGGTGCCTCAGTGGCGATTTCAGTAGCCATAAGAGGAGAAGAAAGATTGTGGTCAAAGAAGAGAATTTTAGAGGTAAAATTTTTGTATGGGAGCAATTCTGCAGAATGACACACCCAAGGACTAATCTCGGATGAGTACTTGAGTGGAGGTGCAGAGATGGTGTAAGAAGGTTGAGCTGGGGTGTGAAAGTCCATCCATATGGATATTGAGATTAATAAGATGTTGCCACAGAATGTTGAGAGAAGACTTTCAGCCAAAGGCAAAACTATCAAGAGAGATACTAAAGGGCCCAGAGAACAGCAACAAGGAGGGAGCAGGGACCCCAGGGAAGGACATTTCAAAAAGCCATTTTGCTCAGCACTGTTGAGAGCCGGTGGTAGAATGGTGGTATGGAAGTGGCTGGGAACAGATAAGAGTATGTTGCCTTCTAAGTAATGATAACTCTTAGGAGTGGCAGAGTTAGACACTTCTGCTGGGGAGTTTTGATGTGCTGTCAGGTCAAGGTCAGGGGAGGAGCATCTGAGAGAAGGCTGATGATGTGGGCAAGCTTGCTCACAATCAACTGGATCCCACAGGACACAATGTGGAGTGTTGGCCTGCATATCTGGTGTCTCCTGGGAGTCCACGAGCCCATATCTGTCTCCAACCTGTCTTTACAGCACCTCTGCGGCATCATCATTACATACCCTCTTCATGTAATGTTCTTCAAGTCTTCAAAGTCTCCCAAATGTTAACTGCATTCCTGTGAGCATGGTGAGTGACAAGAAAGATTCCACAGAATCTGCTAGACTGGTGCAATGAGTTGGCCAGAATAACAGAGTACATTGGTGCTGAATGCGGGAAGGAAGAGACAATTACAAGGGACAAGAGCAATAACAATAAGGAACTCAACATAAAAGTCTAATAGGCAAAGAGTGTAGATGAGTCTAGAACTCTCACACTTGTCTTTGCTTCTCCCTTTAAAGTATCTATGCAGTATTGGCATTAGTCAAACTGAAAACAAGTTTTCTCAAGCACTTTGTAGAGTGTGTCTACTGTCTTTGATGTTCATGGGAAATCAGGACCTTTAATTATAACAATTGAAAGGCAGACATAACAAAATAAGGAAAATTAATTTTTTGAATACTTGTTAATTTTTACTTTGGCATTACGTTTAAGCACATGTATTACCCATCGATATTTTGAATTGTAGGCTGAGTCTCTTTTTATATATTTATGTCCTTTGTTCTCTTAATCCATGGTGCTTTTGAACCTGGGCTTATAAAATTTTTCCCAGCAATTCCATACAGTCTAGGAACAAGGATGAAGAAATTAGATGCAGGAGTTTGACAAGGATCGAGGATTAGTAAAGGTACTACCTTTTTTTATGAGACCCTGGGCCTAATAGCTCTGCTCATTTGTTGTAGAGGCAAAACTTCTGTAGAGATCTTAGCAGCACCGAAGATGTTGGTCACTAGGTTGTACCTAGTGCGAGGATGTGGAGAGTTGTGATTCTGTGACTGTAGAAGGGCAGGAGGAAGGGAAATTAAACCCTCAGTTAACTAGAAAGGGAAACTAGAAGTTGATGAGAAGAACCAATATCAAAAAGATATTAAGAGGGCCTGAAGCTCTAAATTCTTGATTTGGTATGATTTTGAGGAAGGGACTTAAATTAATTGAATTGAGAGAGTTATCAAGATTTGGTTTTGAAATAAACACCATCAGTTAAGTGTTGGTGAAAAAGCTACCAAAGCGTTGCCTGTTGGTGTTCTTTTCCTTTGTTATGGTTAGCTAGGAATCACCTTTGAAATGTGTGTTCTGTGTATTAATAACTTATTTATTTTAAAATAGAGCTCTATTTTAATTTACTAAATAAGGAAAGCACATTTATTTTCATCTCAGGTAAACTACACCTAAAACATGGTTAGTGGACTGAAAATCAAGAGATCTAACAGGGAAACTTAGAACAAAAGCCTTCTCTGGTCTGGTAAAATGAAAAAAGGAGACAAGATGATTTCTATGACTCAGGACATAAAGGCACTAACATCATGTTAATTGCAGGCACAATGCATTAGGACTTAAATAATCTCTTGAGTAATAATAGAGATATTAAAAAATAATAGTTATAATTTATTAAGCATCTACTATATGCCATATTTTTGCATTATTTGCTTGACATACATTATCTTTTATATTTAAACCAATGGCCTTGTGAGGTAGATCTTGTTGCCACTGTTTTACACACTAGTACTTGAGGCTCAAGGACCTTTGATGATTTGTTCAAGGTCAAGCAGCTAGCGCCTGAGTTCAATGGGCTCCAAAGCCAACTTCTGCTGTGTCACTGTTACAGCCTCAAATGTGGAGTGACAGCAGCAAACACTGCTCTCACCCCATTAACAGTTCCAAATTCTTAATGTTCAGTTCTCTTGTTGGCAATTAAAAGAGTGTGCCATCAGATATATCAGAAAGTCACTCTCTATGAGTTTATACAAGGAGAGAAGAGTATTTCTTTTTCTCAAAGTGCTTCTTTCTACCCAAAATGTTTGGGGACTAAGGGAAACCCCAAAAGGTTAAATAAAGAAAGTTGATAATATATATTGATAAGGTATACAAATATAGGCTCCTAGGTATTTTAAAACATATTAGAGACTAGAACAACTCTTCTGAGGGTTGATTCTCTTTAAAATGTAAATATGGATTTCAAGTTCTTGGGGTAGTTCTGGGTTTACCATGGTAAAGAGATGGGGAACTTCTGGCTGAAGGGTGGCTGCTGATGCTAGAGAAGCTGTGGAAGGAAAGGGCTAATTTTTAGTGAGATAAACTAATTAACTCAACAAATATTTATTAACAGCTTACCAGGTGCCAGGCACTATTCTAGATGCTCAAGGTACAACAGTGAGCAAAACAGACCAAAACAGGCCAACACTCCCACCTGCATGGAGCTTATATATACTTCAGTTGATCAATTAATTTGCAGCATAAAAAATGAAATGCAGTATGAATTAATCTATTAGGGCTAGGGGAACAGCTGGCCCAAAGAGCCCCAATATTGTGATCAGGTAGAGACAAATAAGAATTGGGATGTGAGAGATAGAGACTTGGGAGGCAGGGAATGCTGATGGAGGTGGGTGGCCCTGCTTGGGGGACTTGAACTGGACTCTGGGGGAAAGGTCAAGGAGAGCTTTTAGGCAGAGCCTAATACAGTTGTGGCAGTTGAACTTGAAGCTTTAAAATGGTAGACCTGGGGCCTAGGAAGGTAGAGCTTCTATCTCCAAATACTGAAGCATGGGGAAGAGAGAATCCAGGCTCTGTCTGAAGGAGGAAGTGGGGAGAATGGTGATCTCCTTAGCCAATGGGCTGTTACCAAACTATCTGAGTAACCCATGCTGTGTAATTTACCTTGTGGAAGCTCCATCCTTTCACTGTAGGACAGAGCTTGATCTTGGTGTGTCTTCAGCCAGGCCGTCATCTGCAGGTGGATTATCCTCACTGCCCAGCAATCCACAGTGGGGGGCTAGTGAGGCTATAACATGGTCATGATGAGAGAGTTATTGACTCACCTTCTGTCAGTGGAAACCACACTGTTATGCACTTGAATAGATCATCTGCCAGATTTCAGGAGAAAGGATGGATGGAAGGGAATAAATGGAAAAAATTATGGGGGAGAAAGGTCTTGGGCCAAGTTCTCTTAAACTTTCTGGGTAGTTTCCACAGAAATTAACTCTGGGCAAAGATCAGTGGAGAAGGTGGCCAGGAAACCCATGTGGCCACCGTCCCTTGTAAAAGTCCTGTTTAGTTACTCTATTCACATACCACTGGCTCCCTCTGGAAAGAGACAGTTGGGGGAGGGAGCGGGAACCACCTTTTCTTGTTTACCTTCTGTGTGTTTGGCATTGTTGAATGTTATCCATATATTATTTCTTCTATTAATAATTCTCACAAGAGCCCAGAGATATGGGCATTCTGTTATCTCATTTTATGGTGAGGATATAGATGCTTAGAATCACAATGAGGTCACACAGTCAGGATAGGACAGAACCTGGATGCAAGTCAGATCTGAGTGATTCTGATGACAGTGGTTCCACCACTACTCCTTTGGGGGGCGAGTTCTGAAAGTGGGGCCATATCCAGGCAAGGGCTGGTAACTCCTTCTGGCTCCTAGACATCCCTCCAGTCTTGCAGTGATAACTGTTACCCTAGCATTTTCCATCTTGCTTTAAAAGTAAGGTTTTTAAGCTCAAGGACAATTAGGGGAAGTGTAAAAAAAAGGAGGATAGTTTCCTTTGCTGACCCTAACACAGAGGATAGAATTCAGTGGATGTATACTGTAAGTTTCTCTCTCCTCCTACTCACTTCAAGCCAATCCTCTTCTGCTTTGAAATTAAGTCTTTAAAATGCTTTTAGCAAGATAATTAATAAACAGACCTTAGGAGAAACCAGAACATGATAGGTGATAAAGAAAGCATAACAAATTGAAGGTGAGGGGATAGATTAGTCAATAAATGATAGTGAGATGTCATTCAAAACAAAAAAGCACACAAAGCCTAACCTCATACCATACACAAAATGAACTAGAAATATCTTGAAAAATTAAATGTAAAAATATAAACTAGAAAAGACTAGTAAAAATATCAGTGAATTTCTACCTGTATTTTAGCTGAGAAAAGTTGTTCTAAATATAAAGGCTCTGAAAAAGTTGCAGAGGAAAAGTATTTAGATTTCACTATGTATTAAAGTTTAAGATAGAAACAACTAGAAGGTAATTAAAGGGTAAATAACACCAGGGGAAAATATGAGACAGATATGATAGGGAAGGGTTACAAACCTAAAGATGCTGCAGCTTTTATGAGAAATACTAAAGCAAGGCTTTATCTTTATATTTTAAGATATGGCTCATTATTTCATCTTGCTGAGATCTTTTTGGAGATAATTATCAACAATCCTTATAATATAAGTTAGTCAAATTTGGCACCCACAGGTCCCCATGGAAGTTTTTGATAAATGGGTTAAGTAGCACAGAGATAAGAATAAGCCCTGTGTTAAGCTGCTAGCAAACTAACTCAGGTGAGCATAGATTCTGAGCCCAAGGGTTTAAACTCTAAGTCAACCAACTCCATTAGCATCCAGTCCATAGTGCTTCACTGGTGTTCATGGAGATTACGAAAGACAGCATGTCTTAGAAACTGCAGACACACAATAGCTGTGGAGTTCTCTTGCTCTTGCACTTAGTTGGAATCTCAAAAATGGAAATGAACTCAGTTTTGCATGACGTGTTCTTGGTGCATCCATAATGTCTTCTAGGGAGCTATCATTTCCCCTTTCTAAGTTTGCAAACCATCTGTTTAGTAATGTTTTTGATAATATTTTTATTATTTATCTAGAGTTTGTGAAATCTAACTTCATTCTTTTGAAAATGGAGACCTTAATTTGCTATTCTTTGGTTCTCTGGCATAGCTAAACCTCTCTGCTTTTCCTCAAAGATCCTTGAGACTCTTTCCCATTCTCTTCTCTCAAAATAAAGAAAGCAGGACATATAGGTGAATTATCAACAGGTATGAAGAACATTTTATTTAAACTTGCATGTTTCTGATGGGAATTACCATTTCAAAGGGACGAGTATGTGTGTGCATGCACACATGCCTCTGTGTGTGTGTGTGTGTGTGTGTGTATGCTGGGGAAGAGGTCAGGGCAGGGGAGGGGACCAGTGGCTTGCTTTTAATCTCCCCTGGTGTCTGGGGACCAGGAAAGTGTAAGGGAAATGAGGCTCTGTGAATGAACATACAAAGTTAAAACCTTACTATGCCGGGTTTACTCTTCGCTTTTTTTCTACATCTTGTTCTTATTGGGCAGAGCATAGGCTTTTTTAATGGGGAAGAATTATAGACCAAAAGAAATCAAGAATCTGTTGCCTTCATAGAATTCATTTCTGTATTGCAAATCCTTGAGCATGTTGACTTCAAGACTAATTCAAACAGAACCAAATTAAACTAAATAGCCCCAAACAACCAGTGGTTATTCCAGACCAAAGGGAGGATAAATAAAAGCGTGAATGCTAACGTCTTTGTTTTTGATGAAAACTCATTACAATTGACAATGCCTCTGCTAAAAATTCACAGTGCCATAGGCTGGATAATAATATGGCTTCCATCTTGAAGTGATCTATGAATAGAAAAGACTACATAGTTTATACTTTTTGAAAATGCTGCCATATTCCTTTTTTTAGTGGCAGCTAAGTTCTATTTCATAAGCTTGACATTGTAAGGGTTTTTCTAAATGAAGCTCTGGGGTTTGCTATTTCAGGCATCCTGCTCAGCAAGCCCATGCCTTGTGACATTACTTCTGCTCTGTTTACCAATAGTGTGAGTCAGGGCTTGTGGTTGTGGCAAAGTCAGCCCCACAGAAGCTGAAAGAACTATATTACCTCTCACTTAAAAAAGGGCACCAAGAGACTTGAAGGGGAATCTGGAAGATCCAGTGGTCATGAGACATATCATTTATGCATGGTAACCTCTGTTTCAGTGCAGCTTAGAAACTATGGGCTGGATTGTCCCTGGTTTCATTCTGAATGAAGATTCTCATTCATGAGATATTTTCTTTTGTGAAACGGCACACAGTCATCATGACTTCATGCTGAACTTTGGTATTAGCTCCTTAACTGCTTTCTTTGACTACACTGTTCAACTCATTTGACATATTTCCATCAGATTGATCTTTCCAAGTCATGATTCTGATTGTCAGGATAATGACTACTCCCAACCTCTGCTCGAGACTGAATTTTCTTCCTATCTATAAAGGTGAAGGAAAAAAATCATATGTTCATTTTAACATCATTGAACGTTTTATTGGTTGGAAAAGGGTTTATAGATAAATATTATTTCTTGGTAAATCAAGCAGTTGCCTTTATAATAAATGTTGGGGTGGTGGATACCCAAATACTCAATTTACAAGATATTATAATTTCAATTTTTTTTCAGTTGAAATTATTTCAGCATTGTCTATGCCTTAAATTCTGGAACAGAAAGAATTTTCAGTATCATCCACACTGTGGATTATTTGTACAACTGTATGTACAAATATATGTATAAGAATATATGTACAACCGGTGATAGATAAACTTGTATTTTCAACATTCCATGTATTTATCCTGAGGGAACTATTTCTTAAAAAAATAAAATCATATTATGAAATCTATTCAGCTGTGACATAGAGAGCTAGTGCTCACCAAATCTTATAGGTGTTTCCTTTCCTTGCCTAGCCTCCTTTTTCATTAAGTTGGGGCCATGTGACTAGTTCTGGCCAATGGATAATAAGTGGAAGAGAAACTTGTCTCTTTAGGCCAAAGAAAACTGAGAGGCCACACATTCTAAGTGGTACAAGCACAAGATGGTGGAACCTTGGTCAGCCTGGCTTCCTGGGACACTATGGACAGGATGATGTTCCATTGACCAGTGATGGGCATGGAACTTGAGCAGGAAATAACCTTTCAAGATTTGAGAGTTAACTCACTACCCCACACAACCTAGTTTCTCCTACCTATTAATAATATAGCAGTTAATAAGTACCAAGTATCAGGTACACTTGTAAATGCATTAAAACAAATTAAATCTGAATTTCTTTCTCCTCTCTCAGTGGTCTTTTGTGCTAGGGAGGACATCTGCTTCCTTGTTAATTAGCAGTAGAGACATCTGCAATTTCATCTTGAAGTCCTGCTCCTGAGTGTGTGTCTGAACTGAGGCTGAAGATGACCAAATCCTTCAACTCTGTGTATCTTCCCTGCCTGGCGGAATCTGAGTAGATGTTGTTCTAAAGGGTAGGACCAGTGTTAAGCTGCTGCTCCTCCCCTTGCTGCCCTATCTTTTCATGAATAAGTGCCAGCTCTTGGCACTTGATCATGTACACCAATAATCACGATTCTCTCTTGATTAAAACTCAATTGCAATCTCTGAGTACTTTCAACAAAAATTATTAAATTTAAGGCTGAACTTCCAAAGTCTTATCCCACTCTACCTTTCAAATTTTAAGTCTTATCACAGTCCCGCTGAATTGATTTACTTGCTACTTGTCAGATATGTCTCTCTTCCTATACATCTTTTGTCGTATCATTGCTCTAAATGCCTGCCTTTCCTGCCATTCAAGCCCTACTCAGTCTTCAAGGTGTAACTTAAGTTTCACTTTGTTTTGATACCGTCTCTGAATGATGTTAAGCTTTCTACAGGTTCACAATATGCATCTTCATTTCTGAAATCCAAAAAGCTATGAAAATGGAAAGCTTTTAAATAACTCATCTGCAAAACCTGGTCCGACCTAAAAAAATCTGGAGACAAAACTTGAACTGAACTGACTTGGCTTTATGTATAGCCTTTATCTGTAGTTTTTATCCCACTTAGCCTATATGTTCATATTTTTTTGATTGTGTTATGCTACCCTAGATATATAATGTATAGTATTATCTGTTTAAAATCTGGAACATTCCAAATTCAGAAACTTATCTACCCCAAGGGATTTTGATAACGAGATTGTGGTCCTTATGGAGAAAGCACTGTATACCTCTGTTTTCAAATTTTATGACCTCTTTGAATGTGCTTTAATAATACTAACTTCTAGCATAGATTGGGATTTTTGAGAGTGAAATGATTCTTCATTCGTGTTTTGGGTACAAATTTCTATAAGTCATAAACTAGTTTGCACGAAGACATGCTTTTCTTTATTTTCCATTATCTGAACTTAATTTTTCCTCAAACCCAGTCACCACTTGATAGCAGGAAACTTCAGGTAAATTCAGTTAGTGATTATCAGTCATTTAAAGTTTTGACCCCAGTTGATTCAGGGAAATAAGCCTGAAATTCCTGCTCCAGTTTTATGGCCCTCATTCTGCCCCTTCCCAGGCACAGAAACTTTCACATGCTTCCCTCTGCCCCTTTGCTACCCAGAGTCTTGCACTCCCTCTCTGCCTATACTGTTTTAGCTCTGCTATTTGTAGGCCATACTGATGTGGGGTAAAGCGTATGGAAACTTAACGCTAGTCTGTCTCCTTGATCCGTGCCTTGGGACATGAGGCCCAGCTTTCAGAATTCTCTAGATCTAATGGAACTTTGATCATCCTTCCCTTCCCACTCCCAAGGGGTAGGAATGGGGCCAAGGGCTTGGAATGCCCATGTCTTCTCTAATTCCAGAAAGATTCTTAATTAACCAACTAACTTTTTTTCTCTTCGTCAAGTGACTAGGCAAAATTCTTCTGAACTTATTTTTTTATGCTGATAACTCAGTTTTTGATATTTAAAAAGCCACATCTCATGGCGCTATTGTATACAGCATAGATTTAAGAAAGTATACTTTGAGGCTTAAAATATGTGTAACTAAAACATACGTGACTAGAATTCTTTGTTCTCCGGCTGTGTGATTGTTTTAGCTCTGATCCCTGGAGATTAATGTTATCTGACTCACAAGTAAAGGCTAGAAGACAAAGAGCAGGTGGGAGGTGGAGTGGGTGAGAAATACCCGGTTAATGTGTTAGAAGTTCACTCTACTGTGTGTGTACTCCCATTTGGCATCATTCACAGCCCAAACTGCAAAAGCTGCCTCCCATGCAAAGAGAGAAGTTTTATTTGCCTTTGCATAAGGGCTTTCCAAACTGGCAGCTCAGGGTGCAAGGTGGGAGCGAGCCCTGGAGAGTCTGATATCCCATCACAGGGTGTACTCACACACACCCACACTCACTCACATTAGGACGATGTAGACATGCCAGTGAACCTAACGTGCGCATCTTTGGGATGTGGGAGGAAGCTGAGTACCTGGAGAAAACCCACATAGACGTGGAAAGAATGTGTAAATTCTACACAGATAGTGGCCCCAGCCAGGAATAGATTTTCCTTTTTCTTATCAGCATTACAATAAAACAATGTTGAATGAAACAACACTATTTGAGGACCTGCTGTATGGTGCCAGTACATTTCAGCTCTGATAAGTTTAGTATCAAGAGGACTGACAGACAGACGGACAGCTTCCTCTCTTCCTTATGATGCTTGCTTCCTGCATAGCATTATAAAACTTCAGCTGTTTGTTTATAGGGCCTGGGGTAAAAAAATGCTTTATTAATTTCACTGTTGTCTCTTTTCCTCTTGGAAGACACAAAATTTTTAAGAAAGACTTTCCCATGCTCACTTGAACATTTTCATTCCTGCTGACTGAGAATAAACAGGGGCAGTTTGGATGTTTTGACAAATTACGATGTAACTACTCATGCACCCCTCATTTGTCACCTGTGATCTTGTACCAACCTCAAAACCACTTGCCCTCCCTTTATTGCTCTCCAATCTTGTCCACTTCTAACGTATTACTGAGTGTTCTTTTTCTGAAATGTACATCTGATCATATCACTCTTAAAGAACTTTAAAGATTTTGAAAACCCTTTATTGGCTTTGCTTACTTTATAGGTATAATTCATACTCTTTGCTTTAGATCATGAGATCTTTCATGATATCCAGTCTAAGCCTGATAATTAACAATTGTTATGTGTCTCTTACGTGCTAGTCAATATGATAGTACATTTCAATCAACCCCATTTAACCTTCCCAGAAATCCTATGTGGTTAGTTTTATCTCCATTTCTTAAAATGAGAAAGCTGAGTTTAGAGAGATTAAATAATGAAGAGCATATTCTCATCTATTGCAGCCTTGTGCACCCAAAGCACTGACGTCTGCACTGATGTCAGAGTTGAACTATATCTTTCATGCCTCTCTAACTTCTCTCATGCTGAGTCTGCTGTCTGCAATGATATGCCAACTTCTTCCCTGGTCAATCTTTAAGCTTCCAGATCCAGATCACCTGTCCCCTGCTCTGTTTCACTATTTTGTCCCTTGGAGAGATGATCATGTGCACCCTCCCTTGTGAACCATAGCCCTATGTGGACACATCAAGTCACTAGATGGTGAATCCCAGGTACTAGAAGTGTCTTTCCCTCACTTGTCACCCAGGGACTTCTGATTCCAACAGAGGACAATCACTTAGGAAAATTGAGGAAGAATAGAATATAGAGGAACTTTAGGTTATGTGACATTTCCCCTGCAGACAACCTAATACCTGTTGATTTTTCCTTTTTTTAAAAAAAATTATTTTTGATATATTGAGACCAATGTGCTTGCACAAAAAGGAGCTGTGTGTGCCCACCTATTCAAATGACCAACAGAGAGCTTTCTCTGATTTTCTAGGTATGTGAGTTTTTAAATGGAAAAAATTTTGAATTGTGGTAAAATACACATAAAATTACCACCTTGACAACTTAAGTGTACAGTTCAGTGATGTTAAGTATATTTATATTGCTGCACAAGCAATTTCCAGAATTTTTTATCTTGCAAAACTGAAACTCTGTACCCATTAAACATCTCCCCATTCTCCTCTGCCCCAGCCCCAGCCAACCACCACTTTACTTCCTATTTCTATGGCTCTAGATACATCATGCAAATGGAATCATACAGTATGTCTTTTCTGACTGGTTTATTTCATTTTGCATAATGTCCTCAAGGTTCATTCATGTTATAGCCTGTGTCAGAATTTCCTTCCTTTTTAAGACTGAATAATATTCTATTATATGTATATACCCTAATTTTGTTTATCCATTCATCTCTCAATAGACACTTGAGTTGCTTCCACCTTTTAGCTATTTTGAACAATGCTGCTATTAACATGAGTGTTCAAATATCTCTTCACGTTTTTGCTTTCAGTTCTTTTGGATATATACTCAGAAGTGGAATTGCTGGATCATATGGTAATTCTATTTTCAATTTTTTGAGGAACCACCATAGTGTTTTCCAAAGTGGATGCACCATTTTACGTTTCTACCAATAGTGCACAAGGGTTCCAATTTCTCTGCATCCTTTCCAAACACTTGTTTTATGTTCTGTTTTTTTTGATAGTAGCCATCCTAACAAATGTGCTAGATGTGGTTTTCAATCATGAGAAATTCTTTCTAAAGAATCAGATAGCTTCTTTGCACTATGGGCCTCTTTGATTCAAGGGTCACATATAAAACAATAGAGGCACTTAATATCCTCTGCCATTTTAATAACAAATTTAATGTTCATAGAAAAATACAATTGAGTCGAAAAAATAAGCTCAGATCTTTTTCCAAGTCAACAATGCTTATGTGAAACCAGGTGATTCAGCAGCAAAATCACAGCCTGTAAACTACTCTCCTCCTGGAGGCATCTTCCCCTGGGCGTAGTCAGTGTCTGTCTAGAACTAAGCAGCTCCTGGTGTTAGCCTGAGACATCACTTTACAAAGCATTAGCAACTGCCAAACTCCCCAAGAGTTTGGCTAAGAGTTTCTGGAGGACAAGGTTTGTTCCTGAAAATCTTGCCTGGCATTGTGCAGGGCTCCTAGGAATCCGTTCAGTAAACACATGTTCATTGCCTGCTGTGTGCCAGTCACTCATCCTGGGAGTCACTGGGGAGTGGTAGCGAGCAAAACAAACAAAAGCTTCTGTTCTCAAGGACCTTATAGTGTTGAGACTGACTAGAATACATAGGTGTATACCTGTCATGGGTGATATTACATTCCAATGGTATGGGCAAAAAATAAAGCAGGAAAGAAAAATAGTAAATAGCAGGAGAAGGATGGCTGCAATTTCAAATGGGTTCAAGGCAGACTCACTGGGATGCAGTATTTGGCCAAAGACCTAAGGGAAGCAAGGAAGTGAGACACGCTCGTGGCTTTCTAGGGAAAGAGCCTTCTTGGTCGAAAGAACAGCAGTGTGAAAAGCCTGAGGTGGGAGTGCTTCTGATGTGTTAGAGAACAGAAAGAAGACCAGTGTGTCTAGAACCCAGTGGGTGGGGGTAGGAGAAGGGGTCAGATACATAACAGGGGGCCAGCCTACACAGGGCCATGTGGCCACTGAAAGACCTTTGGTGTGGGAAGCCTTTGGGCTGGGGAGAGGGTAGGTTCTGAACAAAAGAAAGACCAGATCTGGCCAACATTTATATGGATCACTCTGGCTCTGCATTGAGAGTAGACTTTAGGGGGCAAGGGTAGAAGGAAACCCTCAAAAGATATCTGTCTGTTAATAGGAGTGGAGTTCATGATGTTTGGACTTGGCAGTTTTAGGAAAGGTGGATGGGGTTGACAGCCTTCACAATATGGACTACACAGATTCTGAAGATGCTAGGCCCCTGGGCAAGCTGTTCATGGATAACCCTGGTAACGAAGTCATGCCCCAGAGGGTACAACGTGTTGTCTGGTGAGCATGTGCTTGGGGCCTGCAGAGAAGGGCCTGCTGTCTGCTTTGGGGTTAAGGCAGTCAGTCCATCAGAGGCCCTGTGATTGGAGTAACATGTTGAAGCTAGCAAAAGGGACAGCTGCCCACAGAGGAGCTCTTTCTTCCTGAGTGAATGAGTCCGTCTCATCTTTGAGAAATTTCTGTAGGGCCCAGGTCTGAGGGAATTTGAGCAAAATGTCAGTGGATTTTCAACAGCGGCCATGGGCAGCAGACCACAGCTGGGTGGTTCCCACCAGAGAAATTCTACTTTATTGTTTCATTAGTACGAATGAAACTCACTCTGCTGAAAGGAAATCACATGACGAGACCACAGCTGTTTCACCGAAAGTGCTAACTTGAGCTGTAAAGCTGTCCATAACCTTTAACCCTGGGCCTAGGCTTCAAGGAAATAAACCCCAAAGAAACAACCAAAAAAAAAATAATAATTTGTGCAGGTGTGCAGGTGTGTTTCACATTTAAAACAGAATTTATAACTGAGAATGACCCAAGTGTTTGAGAACAAAGTAATAGCTAAACAAATAATAAAAATGTTATAACAATAAGATGAGCTGCTACAGAGACATTAGAAATAAAAGCTCAAGGGTAACTTTTGGTGACCTGAAAAGCAGATAGGAGATTAATTAGTTAGGTGAATAATGCAGAACACAAAATTGAATGTTTGTGTAATTGTACCTATACCAAATATGTGTGCTCATTGACAGATAAATTTAGAGAAATAGAAATAGAGTTTATAAATGAATTTGGAGAAACAAAAATTTAGTTTAAGCTCATTAGGTTCTTTTTTGTAAAGTAATTAGATTATAAACGTAACTGTTAAAAAAAAGTCTCCAAAGGAGATGGGCATTGAAGGTGAAGAATAAAGCTTTGAACCCTTCGTCTTCATTCACTATTTGACCTTTTTTACTCTTCAATACCTATGCCTCACCTTCCCCCCAGTACGGCCCATTCACTATGTGCTGAGAAGACTGAGGGCGAAGCAGACAAGGTGAGAGCCCTTGACTGTTAGCCTTGAAAGCCCACCAGGGTAAGGGGGCAAAGGTCCTGTGTAGCTTGGCCAGCTCTAGGAAGAGCCTTGCCACCTGATTTCAGGATGAAAGATTAGAATGCTGCCTCTGTGTGCCTGCTTTGTAAACAAGCTGAGATATTTACATTGTGTTGGTTAAAAGTAGTGCTAAATTTTATCAGTTAGTAAAGATAGTGACATATAAGAATATACATTTTTTTCCCTCCAAGGGGCTCAATAAACTTGTAAAGGAAGCGTTTGTTCGTTTTTTTTTTTTTTAGTAATATTTAAAACATAGGCCACCATGGATAGTAGGGTTCATGGTTAATTTTACTTTCTCTTTTTAAATATTGCTGTACTGTTTGAATTTTATAAAAAAGCAATGCATATATTATTTTCATCATGAAAGGTAAAGAAAGTTGTTCTATTTGAAAAAAGTGCACCTAGTCAATATTTTTATTTTTCCTAAATTGGCCTTTATAAATATTAATAGATCAGAGTATATAAAGTCAAAGGTCTCTTGACAACAGTCCCCAGCCCCTGACTTAGACAATGTTTAAAGACAAAATGACAAACTGGGATCATCAATTAATATTTCTAATACATAAAAATGTTTTATAAGTTACTAAGAAAATGATGAGAAAAGGTCCAGAGGTATTAATTAACTTACTGTAGAAATGGCCATAGACATGAAAAAGGGCTAACCTTTTTTGTGGTTAAATAAATGCAAATTGAAAGAGCAATTAGCTACCAGTTTTTATTAGAGTGGGAAATAGTTGCTAATACTCATTGTTGGCTATATTTAGAGACTATAGGCATTCTCATACATGTTAGTGAAAATTCAAACTGGTACCAATTGTTTGAAGGCAATGCCTGTTTGTTTTAACTGAGAATATCCTTTGACCCACATATTATACTTCTAAGAAATTTACTAAGAAATTAACTGTAAAGTTTTATACAGTCTAGAGATATCATTGCTAACAAACAAAGAAAAACAAGGGATGAAAACAAAATTCAAGGCAGTGATTACCTCCGAAAGGAAATATGTAAAATGTGGTAGCAGTAAGGCACACAGGTTTGGCTAATGTTCTATTTCTCAAGGTGGGGAGTAGTAACATGATTGGGGTTTCTTTTATTATTTTGTAAACATGACATATATGTTTTCACCTTTCTGTACATATTTTACACAAATTTTAAGTAAAAATATATGAAAAGATAGATATATCTTTGTAAAAGCTGGCCGAAATCTAGATACTGTGTTAGTCTATATGGTGTTCTAAAAATTTCTACTCTCCCTTGAAACTGGCCCCTGGAGGTGTTCAATTTTGTACCTCCCAATGCCATTTTTAGTGGCTATATAATATAGTAATTCTACAATAAGCAATCTAATCATAAAACCTGTGTAAAACTTTATAGTTACTTTCTTAATAAATTTCTTAGAAGTATAACATGTGAGTCAAAGGATTTCTCAGGTAAAACAAACAGGTATTGCTACCAGTTTAAATTTTCACTAACATGTATGAGAATGCCTATAATCTCTAACCACAGCCAACAATGAGTATTAGCAACTAATTTCCACTTTAATAGATGCATTAAGAAAAAGTGTGTGTGTGTGTGTTTGTATGCCCGGGGTGGGGCCACTGTCAGCCCAGCTGTTTTTCTGTCCCCCACACTTCCCTTCCCATGGTGAAGTCACCAGGCTGCCCTCTCTCCACCTATGGCATGTGCACAGGCTCTGCTTTCTGGACCTTCAGGCACATGCTGACGGTTGGTCCTGGAATGTGGGGAGCTCTTTGTGGTTACTGGGCTCAGAGGTGCTGCCACTGCCTCTTCAGAGACCTCTACATCATGGCTCGCCTGCCACCAAGGCTGCCCCATCTCCCATCCCCATACTCTGGATTCTCTTCACTGCAGCCAGGACAAGGGGCTGCCCTCCTTCTCCACTTAACCCCATCATGCCTGGCCATGGCAGGAGATGTGACAGTAATGCAGAGAGTTTAACTTGTTCTAAAGCCCTCCCACAACAAATCTAAGTTCAGTAGGGAGTACCCGGACCCAGACTGACTGGGCCTGCCTGCCAACCCCCACCCCGAGGAACAGGTCTGTGCCTCCATGGAGTGGACTCGGGAAGAGGAGGCAGGCTCCTCTTCCTGGGCTGTCTTTTATACCCCAACTCCTCAGATACCCCTCAGCCCAGAATGAAGTATTTAGGACACGCTTGATATCCTTGGAGGGGACCAGAGGGACTGGGGCAAGTGAAGTGAGTCACTATCCACTGGCCGGAAAAACAACGTGCGTAAGAGTGCAATGACTTGCAGACCACGTCTGCACCATCCACACCAGGCACCAAGCCTCGCTGTAGACTCTTTCCTGTCCTTCAACCCCTGACATCAAATCGGTCTCTAAGTCACGTTGATTCCTTCCTTTAAAATATTGGCTTGGATCTACTCCCTTGTCTCTTTCTCGCCACTATCAACTTGTTCAGATGCAACGCCAGGCTGAGAATACCTTAGTACTTTCTGTAAATAATCATGGAGCCACTACTGCTCACCAGGCACTGTGGAGGATGCCTGAGGCACACCGGTGTGCAAAATCTGCACCTTCCTTCTGCCTTTGCCAGGAGGCTCTGACAGTGCCTCCCTGCCTACACCCTCCACCAGCTACTAGGATGAAGCCTGGGCGCTGTGTCTTGCACATTTCCATGTCTGCCCAGGTCTGAATTCTACCTCCCTAGACCCTGGCCTGCAAGCTGCCTCAGTCACCTCACTGGCCTCCTTTTCCTTTTTCCAATGTGCGTGCTTCTGCACCTTTGCATCTGCTGTTCCCTCTGCAAGACTCTCCCTCCCACTCAGTCTAAGCTAGCATGTCACCTCCTAAGAGACGCCTCCCATATTGCAGCATATCATCTACCCTGACTCCTGCTTGTTTCTGGCCGCACTGACTGCCTGCCTCACCCTGCTGGCCCAGTTCCATGGTGCAGAGGTCATGTTTATTAGGTCACCCAACACACCACAAGTGGTTTTGAGCTGCCTCCGCCCTGGGCACTCCTCTTTTGCTCACGGAGCCACCCATCCATGTTTTTAAGATTCATCTTTGTTGATATGAATAGCTGTAAATATTTCATTATATGAACATATTATAAGTTATTTATTCATACAGAAACCTGTATTTTCTGACATAAAAAATGACAAAGAAGGCATATAACAAAGTAACATGGAGAATTATTTCTCTCTGGTAAAAAGTGGATTATGTGCACACATATTTTATACACATACTGACACCCCAGTTTTGGAAGGCTGCGACACTACAAATCCCCTCCTCCTCGATGATATGCTTAAACCTAACTTGAAATCCAATATCTTGGCCTTGAAAGAGTCAGACACTTTCTCAAAACGTTTGTTCATTGTTGGGGATAGTTTTCTTATGCTCCTTTCTGCCTTTACATTCCTACCTTTTTATGAGCTATTATACTCATGTTCAATGCCATGACATTCACAATTTCATCAGTTCCTGTAAAAATCTCTTGTACCTAAACATTTCATGGGTTTAATAATTTTATTAGAGTGACCAATGGAGTCCTGGGGAAAAGGTCACATTGTAGAACACACACTCTCCACCATGTAACTGGCTTCACTCTCATCCTGTTCTTAAATTCCTTTCTCATTACTCTGAGCAACTGAAAATTTCCCTCCCTTGTCTCACACAGAATGGGTGTACTCAGTTCAGGGCCTCTCAAGATTTCATCTTTGATCTCGAGTATCTCAAGTATTTTATTCCCCCATATACAATTCTTTAAGAGAAATTTTGGTGTAAAAAATGCCTACCTTTTTTATACAACAAAATGAATGATGAGATCATAGGTGATATTAAAACTTTTTAAATATATTTCTGTAATGAAACAATTAGAAACATGTGTTTTATATTTATAATTAGAAAAAATAGTATATTTACACTTTGGAAAAAGTGCTGTAGGCTTTTAAAAAAGCCTAGAAATTGATAGCTGTGGCTTTCAAACTGTTTTGAACACCATCTGCGATAACAAATACGTATATAGCTACCTAGTAAACTCAACCCAAATGGAAGTTTTATGAAACACTATTCCACCTTGTTATATGACACAGTGAATCACTACATTCATTTCACAAACCACTAGTGGATCTTTACTTGCATTTTGAAAACACTAATCTACTGGCTTCATTTGCCAGCCTAATCCTGAAAATTAAAAACGAACTAGTCCAATTATTTCACATTATTCATATAAGAAAACTGAATCTGAATGTATTTCTTATTCTCTTCTTTGCTTATCGTGATCTCATAGAGACCCAACTTCATGAAGATCTGAGGTCTAAAATATCTCCCTTTGCCCTTTCTTTGCTAACAAGGAGTATTTTTAAGATGGTCTATTCTGATTCTGTCTGAGTGAAATTATAATCACAGTGTCATTTAAGGTTTTTAGTTTCTGGGAGAGGCATTTGTGTTTGGAAAGGATTATTTGTGGTTACTTGGATCTTAAATTAGTGTTCAACTTATTAAAGTTTTCAATTAAAATTTTGTTTTTCTTAAGCTTTTAAGTTCAACCTTCAAATCTGTATTCTATTTACAAATTGAACAAATTTTCTATAAAAAGAACAATTGTTTCTGCTTGTTTTTTTGATTATAGACTAATTAAATACTTGACCCCATTAAAAAGTTGGTAAGTTGAATTCCCTTAACATTAAAAAAAGAACAGAACTGTCTTGATTTTCTCAAATACTTCAAACATCTTTCATGGTATCATCTTTCCAAATTCTTAAGTAACTCTTGTATATCTAATAAAACGACTTACAACTCTAGTAAAGCAGGTTCTCAGCTTTCAAATGCCATTCAGAAACAAATCAAAGGATTCTATATTTTTTGGATTAAAATCTCAAATCAAATATCAACCATAAATTTCAAATTGAAATCAAAAGGATTATATGTCACACTATTTCAAATGGAATAACAAGTGCTCCTAGATTATTCTGATGATTAAAAAAATCTATTCCCCATTCCAGAGCACATAAAACTATAGGCAGTATGTAATAATTGCCTTAGTTACTTCTGTACCTTATTAGAGGTGAAAATCTACTTACTTAACTCAGGAGAAGATCTACCATCTCATATGGACTCAGGTAATTAGGGTTAGAATTTTAGACTGCAAGGCAGGTTCAAGACTAGTTTACAGAATGATTCCTTCAGAATCACAGATGAATAGGCTTAGATGAATCATGTAGTCTCTGCTGTATCAAGGGGAACCCCCAACCCTAAACTTTTCAACTGTCATTTGGTTTCGACACCAAATGGCCTGCATCTATTAATATTTCAGGTTTCTTTTTTCTTTTTCTTCTCCAAAACTTCATGGTAAATTCTTTCAATATTTTAACCTTTTTTTTTTTTGTTTAAGACAAGTCAAAAAAATTTAAGCATGTACAAAGGGACTCAGAGATGTGTAATAAGCATAATATGCTCATTAACTAGATTTGACAATTATTACTTTTTTTTTTTTTTTTGAGACAGGGTCTCGCTCTGGTACCCGGCCTAGAGTGGAGTTGTGCTATCACAGCTTGCTGCAGCCTTGAACTTGTGGGCTCAAGTGATCCTCCTGCCTCAGCCCTCTCTAAGTAGTTAGGACTACAGGCTCTGCCTGGCTAATTTTAAAATTTTTTTTGTAGAGATGGGGTCTTGCTATGTTGCCTAGGCTGGTCTCAAATTCCTGGGCTCAAGCCATCCTCACGCCTTGGCCTCTCAAAGTGTTGTGATTACAGGTGTGAGAGCCACCGCACCAGGCCAACAATTATTAATTCTTGACTAATCATCTTTTATCTATACTTCCACTTCTACCCAGGCCTTCTACCGTGTTTAATATTTAGAAGCAAATACCAGACACCATGTCATTTCACAGCCCACTTGAGTCATTCACATACCTCTAGCTCTAAAGATAAGGCCTTTAAAATAAAAAGACTCACACTGCCCTTATCTCACTTACAATTAATAATAATTTCTTAATATCATTGGATATTTAGGCAGTGTTCAAATTTCAAATTGTCTTATATATAGATTTTTTTTAGTTTGTTTAAATCTGTATTCAAATAAGGTTTTCATGATTGGTTGATATTCTTAAGTCTCTTTGAACCTATATTTTCTCCTCCATCTTTTACTTTTTTCTTGACATTTATTTGTTGAAGAAACTGGATCATTTATTCTATATGGTTTCTCAGTATATGAGGTCTGTCCAGAAAGTATCCAGCCATGTAATATGAAAAATAGAGACATTTATTGAAGAAGATACAAAATACAAGAAACATTGTACATAGGACAATGGCACCTCAGTCCCCTTCAAAGTAGCCACCTTGGGACCTCACATGGTTCTTCCAGCATCTCTTAACCTAACCTGTACACGTTCAACATTCTCAGGTGTTCTGCTTGTTACAGGCCTTCCAGAGTGTGGATCACTTTCAACAGATTCTCAACCATCTTTGAAGTGTTTGTGCCACACTTTTATTTGCGCTGCACTCATTGCATCGGCCCTGAAAGCCTTCTGAATCATCCGAATAGTTTCCGCAAAAGAATGTTCAAGCTTAATGCAAAATTTGATGCAGATTCCTTGCTCTACTCACTCAGTCATTTTGAATGTGATGGCCACATAGTACACATGCTCACTCAATGGCAACTAGTACAATGAAGGCGTCATTGTTCACGCATGCGCATTCCAGTCCACTCGCCATGGCTGCCAAATTATCAGTGTCCCGCAAACCGTTCTCCTTGCGTTAGCTATGGCTGGATACTTTCTGGACAGACCTCATAGATTTTGCTGAATTGATCCCCATGGTTTCATTTACTGTGTTCCTTCAGCCCCTGTTTTTCCTATAAATTGGCTGTTTGTGTGTGTGTAGTCTCAGCAAGACAAATTCCTAGGCGGTGGAGTATCCCATCAGAAGTATTACCTGGCTGTGTCCTCAACGTTTTTAAAATCATTTGACCTAGATAAGTCAAATTGAACACCCCCTGGTTCAGGTGCAGCTAATTTCTTTGTTGGATGATTGGAGTTATTTGAATTCTGTTCTCCTCTTCCCTGTTAATAACATTTTCCTTTTTGAGGAAGTAGCATTAATTTAATTCTTTACCCACATTTTATATTTTATATGTTTCATTGACCACATTTTATAGTTATTATATAAATAAAAAGCTACCAAGTAAACTGAGCTTCTCTTCCAGAAGAGATGAGCCTGGTGCACCTGTCTTCTCAACCCAAATAACTATTTTCCAGGCCATATATCTGAAGCAGGTGGAGAGAATTCACTTGATTATAGGTAGGTTTTGACCTTACATATAGAAAAAGTGGATGACTTTCAGGGTTCTTGGGAAATCCAACCCTCCAAACTACCTCCCCCTTGATTTAAAATTCCAAGAAAGATTTCTTCTCTTCTTTGATCTAGGTGTGGGTCTCTTTTAAAATATATTTAAGTTATTAGTACTTTCTTACATGTCGATTTGAATACATTCTTTGATGATTGCCTGAGATCTGACTTTGAAAGGGGAAGTTAGAGATCTTGCTAGGAGCTAGTCCTCATGGTGGTAGGAGAAGTCTGATATGGGCTTATGGCATATATGTCATGTGTTGGGTAGGTTAAATTAACTCTAGGCAGGCCAAGAGGAAAGAAAAAGGGAGGTGATATGATACTAGATCCTGATCTAAATCTTAGATTATTGTTATTACTTTTTAAAAGCAACCTTCTACCTGAGAATAAAAATCTTAGATTATTTTTGAATCCAGCTGGTCTCTCCTAGGTTTAATACCTTTGAGTGATTGATGATTCTTTTTTGGACTATTAGCATAAGTACTCTATATGTTAGCAATTAAACAAAAGCCCACCTGCCTTAGGCAAATTTGTATCTCTATTATTACTGAAAAATTACTAATAGTTAAGTGAAATGTTCACTTTGATTGGTAGTGTTGTAGAATAACAATAGTTGAAAAGCAAGGTGCTAAGATCTGTAACAAAGTATATTACTGACTTCAAAATTGAAGGCATTGTAATTGAATTCTAAAATGTTGTAGTTGAAAGTAATTTTTCCACTAATTTGACAAAAACCTGTTTCTAGAGAATAAATAGCTCCTGACATAAATACTTAAATGGCTGTTATTTGCAAAGGAAACTATCCTTAAAAGTAGTTCTTTCTTTAGGATTCAGCTGAATAAAACTCAGTTTATCAAAATTTCTCATTGGACTGGTAATAGAACATATCTCCAGGGGTTTACGTCCCCATTGTTACCCCTGCAGACAGCAACTTTGCAAGAAGCAAGTATGTTGAAGTTATTCTTTCATGTGCCATCAAAATTGTTTCTGTTAAAGGTAATTTTAATAACAAAAGGGTTGGAACTTTCTCTCCTTAGACACTTTTAGCATAAGGTAAGGCATTTAAAAAAAATTGGTTGAGATGAATCTAAAGGCAATTCTACAGTAACACTGGCTACAAAATCTTGATCAGTGTTATGGATTCAATTATGTCTCCTTCCCCCCAATTCATCTGTTGAAGTCCTAACCCCCAGTACTTCAGAATGTGACCTTATTTGGAAACAGGGTCATTGCAGACATAATTAGTTAAGATGAACTCATACTGGGATAGGGTAGGCCTCTAATCCAATATCACCGATGTCCTTACTAAAAAAATGCCATGCGAAGAGGCAGAGACATACAGGAAAGGTGATGTGAGGACACAGGGAGACCACCATCTACAAGCCAAGCAGTGTCTAAGACTCCCAGAAGGTAGGCAAGAGGCACAGCCCTCGGAAGGATCCAACCCTGCTGACACCTTGATCTTGGACTCCAAGCCTCTAGAACTGCAAGATAATAAATTTTGTTGTTTAAACCACCCAGTTTGTGGAAGTTTATTATGGCAGCCCTAGAAAAGTAATACAATAGGGAAGGCCAGTTAGAAAGAAGTATACTCTTTGAAAACTGGGAGTGAGCAAGAGAGAGTGGTTTGGGTAAAACAATGACAGAGGGTTTGCAAAGTCTTTAGATTAAAAAAATCAAATTTTCATTGATAAAGTCTATAGTCTGAGACATTCTTGAACCTCCAGATGTTTTTTCCCTGAGGTTCTTCCTAATGTCTTTCCTAACTCCCTCCTTCCATTCCTTTTTTGGCTGTGTGGATGCTGCATTCAATAAAATACACGGAGTTTCTACTGTGAGCTAGCCTCTATACTGGTCATTGAGGCATGCATGGCCCCAGCCACCATGGAGCACCCAGTCCAAGAAGTGGTAACTGTCATGTAACTTGGCTATCAAGTACAATGTGGCTAGGGCTGTAGTGGAGAAACTATGTAGGGTCTATGATGGACGCCTAATCTGGTTTTTGTAAGTCATGGAAAGCTTCTTGTGGAGGAACTGACTTCCAGGTTTGTTGTGACCTAAAAGATGAATGCAAAAATGGGTGGAGAAAAGTGTTCCATGCAGAGTGAACAGTACGTGAAAAAGTCTGGAGATAACGTTCATGGCTGGGTCTTAGACTGTAATTTAGCAAACAGTGAGAGATGAGTCTGAAGAGGTTGGCAAAAGTCAGACCACACAATCTTTGAAGCCATAATAAGTCTTTGGGCTTATCTGAAAAGCAAGTGGGAGCAGTGAAGGGATTTATGCTGAAAAGAACAGTCATATTTATGTTTGGACTGGGCACTCCTTCTACCTGAAGATGGGAAATTGAAATCAGGCAGAAACTTCATCTTTTTGCTTGATCATAGAGAAATGATATTAGTATATTATAATTGTATTATAAAGTGCATTTTCATGCTTGAAAATAAGAAAAGGGAATAGAAATCAGAAAGTTATAAATCCATAAATCAGAAATGCAGAAGTTTGCCCCAAAACGAGGGGAGGGAAAGTAGAGAGGAATCCACAGTAGTAATAAGGGCGAAAAGACACTGGGCTCCTAGGGGACTGAGATTGTGGGACTATAGCCTTTCAACATTGGGGACAGTGATGACACTATGCTATGTGCCCATGGCTGGGAGCTGTGAGGGGCCACCTGCTCTCAAAGTCCTGGGGTTCCTCTGCCACACAGGGCCAGGGTCTGAAAATGATGCAATCCTTTGTGCACCTGGTCCAGGCCTGGTCTGGTGCTGTCCCTGATGCAGGGCTGGGGAAGAGGCCACTACAGGACCACCCATCAGGAGACTGTCAAGACCCAGAATGCATATAGAAGAAGCCCATGAAAGAAGAGCATACAGAGAAGATTTATAAAGGATTTGAGGAAGAGCAACACTGCAGAAGATATGCAACAAACACTATAAGTGGAATAACTGATACTTGAGGAGTCACAGCTAATACAGGAACAAAGAAACGGCTTTAAAATAAATATCTATATTATTAACCAAGAGACATGGTAGGAAATGGCAACTGCAAAATAAGCTGAAGAATAAATTACTAAACTTGAAGATCAACATGAAGAGTCACTTAAAATGTAGCATGAAGAAACAGAAAAGAGAAATATCAAAGAGACGTTAAGAGAGAGTGAGAATGGATTCAGAAGATCCAATATACACTTAATAAAATACATAGGAGACAATTTTGAACGTCCAATATGTGAATGAGAATTTCCCAGAAGGAAGGACAGATACGAACTCTTGGGTTGAAAAAAATCTCATGAAGTAATAAGACAAAAAAACCAATATCTAGACATTATGGTTAACACTTTGGAACATTAAATATAATGGGAACACCCTAAATTCTGCCAGAGTCTATATATAACATATATACATAATATATAATTTAGACTAAAAGAACAAGCATTAAAATAATGTCATGTTTCTCATTAACAATATTGGATACCATAAAACAGGGTAATATCTAAAAAACTCTGAGGAAAATGTTTTAATATAGAAATATTTATTATTCTAAATTATGCATCAAGAATTAGTGTTAAGGATATTTTCCGACTACAAAGATGCTGGAATTTGTCACACACATACCCTTCCTGAAAGAACTTCTAAAGTATATACTTCAGCAAGAAGTAAGAGTAAGCAAAGAAGATGACAAAACACATTAGTGAATTAAAGTATTTATTGATTTTAAAAACAACAATGGGGAAAAATAAGTATACTAATCAATTGGAACTAAAATTTCACTGAGAATTCCATGGTCAGTGGGAGGGAGAAATATTGAGGAACTCAAAAACATGCTAAATTTCTTAAAGATAAGGAAGTTCAGGAATAAGACAGAAATAGTGAATAAATTTAATCCTTACTAATCATTAGGGAAGTACAAATCAACAACAACAAAACCATGATGAGAGCAACCCAAATGTCCATCAATGGATCAATGTACAAGCAAACTGTGATCTATATATACAATGTAATATTATTCAGCCTTTAAAAAGGATGAACATTCTGACACATGGTATAACATGGATGAACCTTGAGGACGTTATGCTAAGTAAAATAGGCCAGTCATGAAAGGACAAATACTGTCCATTCATGTGAGGTACTTAGAATAGTCAAACTCATAGAGACGGAAAATAGATTGATGGTTTTCATGGGGTGGGGAGTGGGTAGGGAGAGATGGGGAGTTATTGCTCAATGGGTACAGAATTTCAGTTTTGCAAGATGAAAAGAGTTCTGTGGATGGATAGTGGTTTTATGGCACAACAATGTGAACATACTTAATGCTACTGAAATGCACACTTGAAAATAGGTAAGATGGTACTTTTATGTTATGTATATTTTACAACAATTTAAAATAAAAATAGACTCCCCTTGACTTACTTTGGAGAATGGTTTAATGGGAACAAATATGGGCTGAAAAGAGACCAGTTGGGAAATTTTTCTGCAAATCAAGGAAGAGATAATGGTGACTTTAAATCAGGTAGTTTATGTGCAGATGAAGTGAAACGTAAAGATTAAGAAACAATCAGAGGTAGGAACAAAAAGACTTAATGATTGACTAGATGTGAGTGGAAAGGGAGGGAGAAGCTACTTTTGACGGTTGGCTTCAGGCTTGGGCTACTGCGTGGATGTTGGAGCCCTTTACTGGGACAGGACACCCAAGAAGAGGACCAAGACCAGGGAGACATGATGGGGACTTTAGCTTTGCCTATGACAAGTTTGGGATGCCTGTGGGACATCTAAGGGACTAACATCTCTTTCTTTAACCTCTGCACCTTCTCTTCTACTACTAACACACACACACACACACACACACACTGTCTTTCTATGTACACTTTACAGAAAGAAACAGTTTCGTTGACTTCGGGAGTGTTACTGCGTCAATGCATCATAGAGCTTAGAGGTAGATCCTGGGATTACTGAAATGTATGCTCGTCTTAAATAGGATTTACTTACCTAAGGTCAAAGAATGCTTAATGCAAAAGAACAGATTGTGTTTCCAATGAACCCAAGAATTTCAGATGCAGAACACTGACAAGAAGCTTGCACAGGCACAAGGCCAAGTTCATGTCATTCTCAGGTGCTGTAGTAAATCCCTTCCAGAATTTCACTGATGGTAGAGATAAGGAGATTCACAGCTGTCACTGGGATCTGCCAACTGTTCTCTTTTGCTCTGTTTTCCTTTCTTCAGATAAAATGTTTCTGTAAAAATAACATAATGGGTCCCTAAATTTGATTTGTTTATATTTAATGATAAGTTGTGATGCTAACAGAGCATACTCAGGACACAATTCTTAATGTAGAATGGTAGTGAATCAATCTTGTTCTGATGTTATCCATTTGGTAGCAGTCATTGTGGAGGATGTTTTTCCTACAGAAGTGCAAATGTAGTGATGAAAGCAAGAGCTCTGAATTCAGGTGAACTGGGTGCAGTCCTGGCCGGCTATGTGATCCTAAGCAGGTAATTTAACCAGTCAGAACCTGGGTTCTTTCACCTTTAATTAAAAGGGGGATAAAAGCACCTGATTTGTAGAGCTGTTTCAAAGATTAAAGGAGATATATGTCAATGTACACATAACAGTACCTAACATATTGTAGGCATTTAACAAATATTAACTTCTCTTCCCCTGTGAACTGCTTTATGATTAAATATCACTTTTTTTTCAGGCCATCCCAGCCTGAAGGCAAAAAGGGGCCCAAAACAGCAGCATAAATGTTCCTGCCATCTTAGGTGGGGCCTTACAAGTCCCCTTCAAGGAAATCCTCCCAAATTTGTAGAGTCCCCAGGATTGCCTCACACATGCTCATGAGCGGTATTCTCAGCACATGCACTGCTGTGTCCTTAGCTGCTTTGGCTGTGCATGACCATTTGCTCCTGGGGCTGCCGATCCTGGGAAAGCAAATGCAAAGGTGCCAAGAACCTTCTGGCGGCTCTGGGAAGATGTTGGGAAATTCCCTCCTACCACTGCCAGCTTCCACCTTCTGTCACTGATGCTGGGCATTAAAGTGCCAATGCCATTCATTGGGTCGTTGCCGACACTGGGGCCATAGTGCACCCAAACCACTTTTTGCTCTTTCCTGATGTGGTGAGACTCTCTTTTCTGTCTTTGTATTAATATTAGTTCTTTTTTGTTTGCATTTTCAGCCACTTTCTCCTTGGGAACTTCATCATGAGTCCATGGGGCCTGAGCAAGAGGAAAATTTGACTAACTGGTGTCATATGAAAAATTTGCCCTACCTTCTAAGACCAAAGCATTTTATATGAAGGCTTCTGTTCTCTGAGGATAAGTTATTTTACAAGAGTTACTTTTAATTTCTCATAGAAGTCAACCTCCCTCCTGCCAGTCCTCTCTGGGCCGCCTCAGCAGTTTTCCAGACATTCTAAGGTGATTACATTTTGTGCTCTGGTTGAGAATCCTGCCAATTTCACATATAGGAAAATGTTGGAAAGGTTTTTCCTTTAAAAAGGAGGAGAGAGATGAGAGAGAATAAGAAAGAGCATTATGAAATGACTGTTTTAAGTTTGGATGTGAGAGGGTAGGGCGTGGGGGTTTTAAGGCAGAATGGGAGATGTAGAGACCTGAATTTGGGTAGTGGTCATGGCAAGAAAGGGGCAGACGCTGGAGGCTTTGATGAAAGAAGAACAAACAGATGTCACAAGTGACTACACCTGGAGAAAAGGCCCTGAAGGCTGTCATGGATGAGTCTGAGTTTTCTGGGTATTTCTGTCCCCAAACTTGATTTTTATGCATACTAAAAATTGAAATTTCAGATCCTTAATGGAGGTTTTCAAAGTTTTATACCCCTCGTCAGCCACCTTGCCTTAAAACCACCAGTTCTCTTAAACTCTTCAGTGTCTACATTAGAAGTCCTCCTTCCTGGTTTTCTCTAAGCACCAGGCTTGTGAGTGACTTGCTGTAACTTGTCTACTTCTCTCTGTGTAGGATGGAGATGTAGACATGCTTTCCTCATGAGCACCCTGGTGAATTGGATTCCTAGGGAAACCTGTCTGTTGGTTTTGGAAGCAATGTCTAGTCTCAGCAAGAGAGGGAAGGAAGAGCCCTGGGATTTCTTTGGGACTGAAGATAGATATTGTTCTCAGCACTCAAATTGACTTTGAATGAGCATTCTTCACATGATTATGGAAAGGAGCAATTTAAGGGTTGTTAGGAACCAAAAAGTTGGTTGGATTTCTCCCCAACTCTCTTCACAGTCTATATTTAGGCTCCAACCTGCCAAAAATATTTTAATAGGAGTATTTGGCATATTTCTGAAATATTGCTCTGAACATTTAAGCAAATGAACGAAAGCAGGGACAGCTTTGAGCAGTGCTATGAATGGGTCTCTAGCACCCTTGTAGTTGGCCCCTTCCTCTTCTTCATCAGTGCCCACATGCTGGCCCTGGTTGCTTAGAGCTCTTCACAGGGAATCTACCAGGACTGACCTTCAAAATCCTGGTGGCCAAGCCTTTCCTTCCCAGATCCAATATCAGACTGCCATGTTCCTAGAAGACTGAAGATAATGGGTAGTTTAATAAATAATAGTGATATATATGGTTTATTGAATGCCTGTCATTGTGCATTTCATATATCATTTCAGTAAATCCTTACAACAGTATTAGGAGACAAGTATTAGTGTTCCTCTTTACAAATGAGGAGAGACTAAAACCCCAATAATACAAATAAATTGGGCAAAGTTCATGCAGCTTGTAAGTGTCAGAGCTAGGATAGGACCAGGGATCTCTGTAGTAATGTATAGGCATGGTAATAATGCTTTTGACCCAGTAATTATGAGGAATGATTTCTGATAGGGATTACAGGAATCAAAGCAAGCTCTCAGATGCTCTATCTTTGATAAGAGCTTTATTCCAGTGGGGTCTAATTCTCTTAAAATTGCTTTTTAATGAAGTAAGCTCTTTGCAAAGCTCTTGTTAACAGAGGAAAACCACACATGCTAGTTCAAAATGTTCTTTGAAATCTCATAATCTGTATTTTTTCTTTTTTAGAATATGGGGTCAGGTGAGCTGTTTATCTTTAAAAAATTAAAACTTTATTTTTAAAAACCAACTCCTTCCTGTCTCTCAATAAAAAGAATAAAGCAAAAATGTGGTCTATAAAAATATTTGCCATAGGGCTGTTTGGTTTCCTGATTCTGAGGAACTCTGAGTGGTTGTTTGTCAAACTCTTTGGTACCTGCATGAGCACAAACCCCCTTTCGCTGGCCTGGGCCCCAAGCAAAATGGTGAGGTAGCTGAAGTCTGAAAGCAAGCATCCTCTCAGTGCTCCCAGCTTCTTCCTCTCTGGGTTTTTCCCTGCCTGTAGGCAGCCCAGATCCCTGTTTTTTAAAAAATAAAATAAAATGCAAGTAAGACATACTTTCCCTTTGCTCTCAATCAAGAAAGGATCTTCAGATACATTTTTGTGTGATTTAAAGTAGATGTAAATTTTAATCTAGGGGTATTGACATTTTCAGCTACATCTTTAATCATAGGACGAAAAGTTTTTTTTCCTGGTTAAAAGAATTTTAGGTTGAGGAACGTGGGGTGGTGGTGGAGGTATTGGGGGAGTACCTGAGGAAGGAATTTGGATAGGATGAACTCTATATCCTTCCTTTTTTCTCCAAAGTAGACAGGCTTAATGAGAAAAGACTTGAAGGTAGCCACTTCTTTAATATATTTTTTTTTTCTCTTGGTGAATTTTGGCAGCTCTGCTCTGTAGATGATGCTTAAGGCCCATTTTTCACTCTGCGGCAGAGGAAATAGAGCTGTCCTCTGCTCTGGGGTTTGTTGATTTGGGCAAGGTTTTTACCACCGAGTCCCCTCAAGGGATGGAGGAAGTAGTTCCTGCCACAGGTCTGATAAGGATTTAGAGACTGAATCAATGTTTGCAAAGCACATTAATTGAACAGTCAAGTGGAAAAGTTTTTATTTAACAAACACAAAATATTATTACAACTGACTGTGGGTTATGTGGACTAGCCTTGATTTGGAACAGTCTCTTAAAAATTGTTTTTTTCCCCTCTGATTTAATATTTTTATACTAAATTGCAACGCACAATGAATTCTTTCTTCCATCTCCCCCTACTCCTATCGCACAAGGGTAGCAGAGAACAGTGCGAAAGTGGCAGTGCTAAACATTTGATGGCTTGGATGGGGCACCTCAAAAAGTTTGCAGTATGATGCTGCCCACCCTACAGTTGCTGCATCAGGAAGTCCACTCTCTGTTTTTGTCTTGTCAAGTCCCCCACCTCCCATCTTCTGGCTGGACTATGAGTTTTAAGCTAACATGAAGCTTCTCATCTCTTTGGACCATGTGAAAAAGCCATCTCTCACCATTGCTGTTGAACCCTTCTTCATGTTCACTGAATTCCTTGAGATTTGAGGGCTCCCTTCATGCAGGGGACGGTCACAAGCAAGTCCTCCATGACTTCACCCTGTGCTCCATGGTGACAGATTACTGCTCATCACTCATCTCTTTAATGTGCCCCTTTCCCTTGACCCAACAACATGAGCTGGCTGACATCCTGAGCATCTACAGTGAAGTCCACCTATTTGCACAGAGCGTCTTGAGTAAGTCCCTCTTTAATAGCCAAAGATGCCTAGATATTTGAGGGGAAGCTGTAACACGAAGTGAACTCAGAGGAAGCAAAGACAATGTAGGGAAAAAAAGAGACCAAACTAAGGTTCTTAGAGAGATAAGAGAAGATAATAAATCCATGAACAGGAACACGACACAGTGAGAATAAATACAAAGCGAATAAAAATGACCTCCAAATATAAAAAGGATGAGAGCAGAAATTAAAAATTAAACCAAAGTGTTGATAGAGAAGTTGAAAAATGTTAGACTGAATGGAATCCTTCCCAAAATTGGTATGTTGAAGCCCTAATTCCCAGCACCTCAGAATGTGACTATATTTGGAGGTAGGGCGTTTAAAACAGTGATTGAGTTAAACTTAGGCCATCAGGGTGGGCCCTAATCCAAGACGACTGGTATCCATGTGAGCAGAGGAGATTGGGGCACACAGAGAGACACGAGGGAACCCTGTGAAGAGGCAGCGAGAGAGCAGCTATCTCCACCTGGAGGGACACTTAGAAACCCACTCTGCTGGCACCTTGGTCGTGGACTTCCAGCCTCTAGAACTCTGAGAAAATAAATTTCTATTGTTTAAACCATCCATTCTGTGGTATTTTTTATGATAGCCTTAGCAAACTAATACAGTAAATTTCCTAGGTATCACAATAACAACAACAAAAGACCCCAACAAAACTAACAAACTAAAACAAGAAGTTGGAAAGCAAGGGACAAAAGAAGAAAACCAGGCAAACAGCTCAAGTGAACTAAATCTCATTAAGAGAAAAACAGACAAATGGAAAAAAGACAATTATAAAAAAAGATTTAAAAATCATATGAAAAAGTTTTGCCAAGCGCCTAGTATAACAACAGAACACATACACAACAAATCACATCAGTGTGAAATTTCAGAACACTGGGAATGAAGAGCAGATCTTATAATCTTCCAGAGAGAATGAAAAAGAAAAAGAAAGACTAAAAGTTGGTCTTACACAAAGAATCAGATCTCAAAATGGTGTTTAACTTCTCAAGAAGAGAAAGTGTACATGAATAATTGTGAGTAATTGTAAACTCATTTTAGTAATTGAATTTCTTTCTATGATCATATCTTAGAAAACTTCATGGAGCCTTTTTTTTTTTTTGAGCCTTTCTTTTATTTCTTTCTTTTTCTGTTCTTTTCTTCTCTGTTGCCCAGGCTGGACTGCAATGGCACAATCATAGCTCACTGCAGCCTTGAATTCCGGGATCCAAGTGATCCTCTTGCCTCAGCCTCCTGAGTAGCTGGGACCACAGGTATGTGCCATGATTCCTGACTAATTTTTCAATTTGCTGTGGAGATGGGGTCTCACCATGTTGCCCAGGCTTGTCTCAAACTCCTGGCCCCAAGCAATCCTCCTGCCTTGGCCTCCCAAAGTGCTAGGTTTATAGGCATGATCCACCATGCCTAGCCAGAACTTTTCTATTAATGGAAGAATGACTTGTTCTGTGTCTAAGTCAAATTATTATTATTATTTTGAGACAGGATCTCAGTCTGTTGCCCTGGCTAGAGTGCAGTGGTGTCATCATAGCTCACTGCAACTTCGGACTCCTGGGCTCAATCAATTCCTCCTGCCTGAGCCTCCTGAATAGCTGGGGCTACAGGCATGCACAACCATACCTGGCTAATTTTTAAAATTTTGTGGTGATGGGGTCTCACTATGTTGTCCAGGCTGGTCTTAAACTCCTGGGCTCAAGCCATCCTCCTGCCTTAGCCTCTGAAAGTGCTAGGATTATAGGCATGAGTCACTGTGCCTAGCCTCTAACCCAAATTATTAAGCACCATAACACTTAGTAAGATGGGGTACATTTTGTATCCATGGTCAATAAAAGTTAAAGGGAAATGAGAGGATGAACTAAATGTATTATGTATCAGCAAGGTTTGCTGCCACCAAATATTTATACCAATGTACTTGCAGATGACATTTGGATAACAGAATTCTGTTCTAAGCCACAGATCTAAAAGGGACTTTTTCAGAATACAGCAAATAGGAAAGTGAATTAAATTGGAGCACAGTCATGTGGTAAAGGATGAAGGAATTAAGATGCAAAATCGGGAGGCTAGGTGTGGTGGCTCACACCTGTAATCCCAGCACTTTGGGAGGCTGAGGTGAGAGGATCGCTTGAGGCCAGGAGCTTGAGATTAGCTGGGAAACACAGTAAGAGCTTGTCTCTACAAAAAATAATAAAGAATTACCCAGGTGTCGTAGTGTGCACCTGTAGTTCCAGGTACTCAGGAGCCTGAGGTGGGAGAATCACTTGAGCCCGAGAGTTTGAGGTTACAGTGAGCTATGATTGGGTCACTGCACTCCAGCCTGGGTGACAGAGTGAGACTCTCTTAAAAAGAAAAAAAAAAAAGAGTAGAAAGGAGAAGGAATGTTTTGGTGACACAAGAGTTTGATCTTCAAATAGTTGAAGAGCTTTCATATATAAAGGAGACCAATGATTGGAAACTTTAGGGAGAGCCATTCAGGTTCAATAAAAGATATATTAGTTTTCTTCTGTTGTGGTAACAAATCAGCACAAATTTAGTGGTTGGAAGCAACACATTTATCATTTTACAATTCTGAAGGGACTTACTGGTCTGAAATGAAGGCGTTGGCAGGGCTCTGTTTCTTCTGAAGGCTCCAGGGGAGAATCTGTTTCCTTGCATTTCCCAGCTTCTTAAGGCTGCCCATGTTCCTTGTCCTGTGACTCCTTCCTCCACCTTCAAAGCCAGCAGTGTAGCATCTCTAATCTCTCTGACTCTGATGCTCCTGTCTCCCTCTTATAAGGACCATATGGTTGTATTGGGCACATATGAATAATCCAAGATAATCTCCCCATCTCAAAATCTTTAACTTAACCTTATCTGTAAAGTTTCTTTTGCCATATAAAGTAACATATTCGTAGGTTTTGGGGACTAAGACATGGAATCTTTCTGTGGGTTGGGGAGGGGCTGTCATTATTCTGCCTACGACAGTAGGTAAAAACTTTCTAACTGCCATGGTAGTTTAGAGATGGAATGGGTTGCCTTGGAAGCCAGTGACTTAGCCCCATTACTGGGAATGTCCAATCAGCAGGAATGCTGAGGGTGGGGCAAATTAAGTCTGAGAGTGCATGACACTAAGGCAGCTGAATGAGAAGGAAAAAAGGTTCAATCAATGTTATTATAATTTATGATGCTTGAATGGAATTTGAACTTTCACTCATATTTTGGAATTATGCATGAATATTTTTAAAGTTAAGAGAAAACTTTGATGTTCTACCATATAGAATCAATAAGTGAACTATAATAATAGAACACAAGCAGTATTTTCCCCTTGTCAGCTTTAATTATCAGAAAGCCTTTTTCATATGTTTCCTTATAACATTGACACATTGATCTTATTCTGCTTTCTGGAGCCACACAGATTAAATCTAGCCCCTTTTATATAAGATTGCCTGTCAGATATGTAAAGAGGTCTGCCATGTCTTCCAAGTCTGTACTTTGGTCTAATCATCTGCTTGTTTGAATAGGCTATAGAGTATATTCATTTCTTTATACTAAAATCTGGACTTTACATGTCTTTTCAATTTAACCCCATTACCTTCGGTCCATTGTGTTCTGAGCAATCAGTATATTTTTAAAAATTTTATTCAAAGTTTTTTTTTAAATTCTAATATTGCCATTTTATCAGACAACGGTGAGCAAAATATTATTTTCCAGATACTTTTTCTTGAGTAGAGAACTTTGTTGTACCAGGGATTCATTCCAGCGCTGGGTGGAAAGCTTTACTAAATGATGTTTGAGATAACCTGTTCAGCAAATTTCACTGAGCATTGCTCAGTATAAAGCATTTTGGGGAAATATAAGACAGCCTCTGCTTTCCAGGAACAGCTCTGATATTCCATGATACTTTGGTGCTTTGCTTACTTCTCCAGCTAATCACAGAACCAAAATTATTTGTTTTCAATGATAAACACAGGAGGCTCCACCTATGAAATCCAAGAAAATTTAATGCTATTTGTTGGTTTATTACTCTATTGCTCAAAATAAGAGAAGGAAGAAGCATTTTTGTTTATTCTAGAAAATTTTGATCATTCAAAACTGAATATTTTCTCCTTTATCATTCCTGAAACACAAGGGATGTCCAAAGGATCAAGATTAGGCTAAAGCATAGGAGACTAAGCAGTTAACTATGTGAAATCTACTCAGTATATATTTCTCACGTTAGCTTGCACCTGGTACTGGATATTCTGTTATTTATGATTCATTCCTGTATGCTTAGCATTGACCACTTCCAGTCATCTCCTCTAGAATCCAGTTATTTCCAGCAATCTCTCAGCTAGAATTAGTTTAATAAAGCAACTTTATTCTTGAAGTTTTAGAATTAAGCTACATCAGATGATTGATAAACGCCTTGGGCAGAAATCCTAAAAGAAGGAGTTGAAGAAAAGTGGGGTGAAAATTCCAACATCAATCTGTTTTACATTTTGCCACCTGCTCCATCCAGGATGGTTTTGACTTTGAACTTTCTGCCCACGAGGCATCTGAGCTTGGCAACCGGAGATGGTTGCTAAGTGAAGTTTTGACAGTCCAGGAATAGAAAATGAATTTGGCATTTTGAATGCCAAAAACTTTTAAGCATAAAAAGGTCCAAAAGTTACTTAGCATTGGGCCAATTTCAAAACATACACATACGCAAAATCCTGGAGAAATGAACAGTATACTGCAGCTGAATTATGGTAGCAAATTTACATAATTTAGACATAAATATTTTCCTTTTTAAAATTTTCTGGCTAATTTAGGTAAAACGAAAGCACATGACCCCATATCATTGCAATATTCCTGTTTCTATTAATTTGGCATTCTATTTAGAAGATAGAAATAGCATATCTGGTTTATTTCAGAAATGAAAATTTTATAAACCTATGTTGGTTTTAAAATGCGGCTGAACTCACCAGAGTCCATAAGGATGCAATGAATACATATTACATTTTTTTTGTAGACATTCCTAAAGATTTTGAGGGTCCTAGGACACATCACATCACACATGACAATTCATCATTTCGTTTGTGCTCTTGCCCTTCCTCTATGTTCCACCCCTACTTCCTGATTTCCCCCCTGGAGCTTCTAATACCTTTTTCTTCAATTATACAGAACAAATTCAATCTTCATATACAGTTTTGTGACCACCCAATGCCAAGGATCATAAAGATTATCAAAACATTTTTCCAACAAAAGCAACTCTTCTTATAAGAGGAATTCTAGCTACTATGAAAACTATGAAAATTTTTTTTATCTTACTGCTGATATAAAAAAACTTTGGCATTAGCAGGAAATGCTATATGATGTCATATTTAATTAATGGCCTCTCCATCCACCAAAAGAAACTTTCAGATTTTTTGAGCTTTTAGTCAGTGAATTTATTATGTATATCTTAAAGTTTATCTTTTAATCCAAGCTTCTATTCAATTTCATTATAAGGAATTGAGGCCAGGTATGGTGGCTCACGCCTGTGATCCTAGCACATTGAGGCTGAGGTGGGAGGATCACTCAAGGTCAGGAGTTCAAAACTAGCCTGAGCAAGACAGAGACCAGTCTCTACTAAAAATAGAAAGAAACTAATAGACCAACTAAAAATATATAGAAAAAATTAGCCTTGCATGGTGGCACATGCTTGTAGTCCTAGCTACTCGGGAGGCTGAGGCAGGAGGATCCCTTGAGCCTAGGAGTTTGAGCTTGTTGTGAGCTAGGCTGATGCCACGGCACTCCAGCCTGGGCAACAGAGTGAGACTCTTTCTCAAAAAAAAAAAAAAAAGGAATTGAGCAACATGATCAGTTTGAATTTTTGTACATCAGTGAATGTATTTCATCAGAGAATTCATCAGTGAATGAATTTCATCAGGAAAGAGTCACAGATTAAATCATGAAGAAGCCAATATATTGTTTTTCATTATGGTAAAAAATATAACATGATATCTACCCTCATAACAAATTTTTAAGTGTACAATAGGCTATTGTTAACTAGCACAGTGTTGTAAATTAGATCTCTAGAACTTTTTCATATTGTGTTACTGAAATTTTATACCTAGAACTTTTTTAGCTTGCATAACTGAAATCCATTGAACAGCAACTCCCAGTTTCTCCCTCATGACAGCTCTTGGCAACTACCATCCTACTTTCTGCTTCTATGAGTTTGACTACTTTAGATACCTCATATAAGTGGAATCATGCAGTATTTCCTTTCTGTGATTGGCCTATTTTGCTTAGCTTAATGTCCTTAAGGTTTATCTATGTTATCATGTATAACAGAATTTTTATTTTCAAACTGAATAACATTCCATCGTGTGTGTATATATACAAACGTATATACACACACACAGACACACACACCACATTTTCTTTATCCATTTGTCCATAGATAGACACTTAGGTGTCCGTTCATCTATTGATGGACATTTGGATTGCTTCCACATCTTGGCTATTGTGAGTAACAGTGCAATGAACATGGGTGTGAAGATATCTCTTTGGGATAGTGATTTTATTTCCTTTGAATAAATACTCGGCAGTGGAATTTCTGGATCATATGGTTCTAGTTTTAATTTTTTGAAGAGCCTCCATATTGTTTTTCACAGTAGCTGCACAGTTTTATATTCTCATCAGCAATGTACAAGGGTTTCAATTTCCCTATATCCTTGCCAACACTTGTTATTTTTCACTTATTTGTTTCCTTTTTTATAATAGCCATCCTAACAAATGTGGAGTGATATTTTATTGCAGTTTCGCTTTGCGTTCCCTGATGATTAGTGATGTTGACCATCTTTTCATACACCTGTTGGCTATTTGTATATCTTCTTTTTAGAAATGTCTATTCAAGTCTTTTGCCAATTTTTAATTGGGTCATTTCTTTTTTTTTATTTTGCCATTGAATGGCATACAATCTTATAGTTTGGATTTTAACCCCTTATCAGATATGTGGTCTGTAAATATTTTTTCCCCATTTTGTGGGTTGCTTTTTCACTTTGTTGATTGTTTCATTTTTGAGCAGCAGCTTTTTAGTTTGATGTAATCCCATTTGTCCATTTTTGCTTTTGTTGCCTGTGCTTTTGGTGTCATTGCCAAGATCAGTGTTATGAAGTTTTTCACCTAGTAAACTTTTAGATTTTTTTTTTTTAATTTTATTGGGGGAAAACTACAAAACATTTACAGTACAATGTTTACAGTCAAAATTTGTAGTGAGCTGATTTCCCAAAATATATTACCACTCAAGTTGACTTATCTTGTTACATTCAAAAACCTACTCTGTCAAAGTAGT